>JAOBRB020149017.1:9315-22721 GCA_027575285.2 Zoanthus pulchellus
TGTAGGTAATGCCCATTACCAACGTAGTCTTAGTAACCATTTACTACATCCGTGCTTATAAAAGACTGAACAGCTAACCTGTGTGGTCAGGAATGTTTATTGTGTTGTGTCCATCACAGCGAGATCTTCACGCCACAAAATCACAGCAAACGAGGAACAAATAATATTTGTTTGTATCCATATTTAGTACAGTAAAATCCCGCAATTAAGAACCTGCGTTTTCAGAAGTTAGCCTAAACAGAAAGGCCTTTCCTAAACAGGTTCTTGTATAAATGTTAGTTAACAGAATTTTAAGCTATTTAGGTTTTTTAAATGAGTTCTTAATCCCGGAGAAAAAACAATCAAAAACAGCTGCTAACAAGTCAGTTATTAGCCGATACTTTATATTTTCTTCGAAAATAGGAACCTGGTTTAAATTTCTTGGGCTAAAAAGGTTCTTGTTTATAGGGGATATAAATGACCAAACTCACGCTAGCAGGTTCTTAATAATTCGGTTCTTAGTTGAGGGTTATTACCACATTTTCACAAGTAAGTAATTGATTTTCCTTCTGGGTTATATACAGTATAGAATAGAGGTTTGAGCAATTTTGGACAAAAGAGCGGTAGTTGGGCTGTTTACTTGTCGCCATAAATAATGTATTTCGTTGGTGCTCTTTCCAGGTTACCGAGCTTGCAATCAAGGAACTTGAATGGCATCATAGTATTTTGAATGTCCAATTGTTTGCCCACATACCATAAAGTCAATTGCTTAGTTTTACAAGAACAATTTACAGGGATTCTGTCATCAGAAATGAAAACATCGCGCTATTTTACATTGTCTTCACGTGAAACATCAACATATGGAAGCTGGTCGTTTTCGCACGGACGCTACTAAAGTTAGGAATCGGGAATCGGGAATGGAAAATAGGTTATGAATAAATCTAGTTATTAGAAAACGTCATAACCACTGAAAAGTTGGGGTGTGCACATCGGTGGTTTTTGGTTGTTGATAAGCACACTCCAATTCATCCCCCATTCTCGAACCCCGATTCCCCATTCCTCGTTTTAGTACCATTTTTGTTGCATTTACTTCCGCGATGTGATGTGGTTCTCAGTACTGCATGTTTGTGACGAAGAGCGGATATCCGATGTTTTAAATTCTTAATAAGAGTGTTTGTAACCTTCAGCAAAACAAAAATTCTTTTCGCTTTGACCGCAAAAAAAACCTGTTCGTTGCCTGTGGTGTGAAGATCTAGCCACTGATTGGTTATAACACAGTCATTCCAGACTTTCAAGATTTTCATCATGACAACTGCATAATGAGTACTAGCATCTGCTGGGAGATAACCTACGATGGATTAGTGTCCCGTCCAGGAAGAGTCAAAGACTCTCATTCGCACCGGCTGCAATGAGCCACTAGCCTAGGGAAAGAATTTAGCTAGCATTATAGGTACCAGTTGTAATCTCAACACTACAGAAACAGGAGATAACCATCAGCTGCAATGAATTACTAGGCTAGAAAAAGAATTTAGCTAGCATTATAGATTACAGACGTACTCTCAACACTACAGAAGCTGGAAATACGTACTGGCTGCATTGAATCAATAGGCTAGGAAAAGGGTTTAGGTAGCATTATAGATACCAGTAGTACTCTTAACCCTACAGAAACTGGAGATAAGCACGGGTTCCAATGAATTACTAGTCTTGGAAAATGGTTTAGTTAGCATTATAGGCACTAGTAGTAATCTCAACATTATTATTTGATTATCCATATTATTTGATTATTCTTTATACTTGGTAAAGGATATGGCTTAAGCTAGCTGTGAATAATTTTAACATGAAAACTGGTTAGCCTAGTTGGTAAGGCGCCAGTCTGCTGTGCGGGAGGCTCGGGTTCGATTCCCGGCCGGACCAACACTCAGGGTCTTAAAATAATTGAGGAGAAAGTGCTGCCTTTGCTCTAACATCTGCAAATGATTAGACTTTCGCATCTTCTCGGATAAGAACGTTAAACCGTAGGTCCAATCTCTTGATTACTCTGTTTAAAGACCTAAAAAATCCCACTCACTTTTCAAGAAGAGTTGTAATCTGGCTGCTGTGGTCGATTTCTCTATTGAGGACACTTCTTATTGGCTGTCAAGTTGCCCCTTAACAAGTGAGCAGCTCCAGCGGACTTTCTAAGACCCTCATCTTTCTAACCTCAACTGTATATTCTTGTAAACAGGTTCTGAAAAACCCTGAGGGGAGGACTTGTGTATGTTTGTTGTTATCACTATTATAATTATTATTATTATTATTGTTGTTGTTGTTATTACTCACTTCATCTATCACATAAATGAACTTGTTTGTATTCATTATGTTTTTCCTTTTTTCATATTTCTATCAGATATAAACGAGTGTTCTCCAAGACAAGAGGGTGGATATTGTACTTTTCGATGTGAAAATACAGTTGGCAGCTTCCGTTGCACCTGTCCACCTGGATATAGACTTGGAGTGGACGGCTTCTCTTGCTTAGGTAATTCTATTATGTAATATACACACTTTTATTACGTGCCAAGTCTAATTTCTAGGGCCAATAACTAAATTCTGCGCGCTGCTTGGCTGCAAATCGGTCCAATCACTTCCCATACAGGATCGGGAAGTTGTTGGACCAATTTCTTGCTAACGAGAGCGCGCGTTTTTCTCTTTTACTGATCTAAAGCTGACGCCATGTAATAATTACCTTTATCATATAATTATCCATAAAATACTTACATTTCTCCCTTTGGAAAACCTGTTATTTTTACTAGTGAAAATAGCACGTTACCATGGTTACACCTTGAGTGTGCTTCACGGAAGCTTTGCGATTCATTCAACATGGCTGCAACGTATTTTATGGATAATTAGATGATAAATAGAATATTACATGGTCGCTTGGAGATACGGATTTTATCTTCTCGTGTTGAAATTATCTCACTCGTTCACTACGCTCACTCGTGACATTTTTTCAACACTCGAAGATAAAATCCGTATCTCCGCGCGCCTGTGTAATATCCTTTATTAATAACCTCGTTTGCTGGGTCTGTCCGCGAAAATATTTGCTGTGCTCGGGCTGTACTGTGTAAGACCTCAAGCAAATATTTTCGCAGACAGACCTTGCACTCCAATATTAAGATATTGTTATTATCCAACGGCACGAATAACCGTACAAATAACACCATGAGAGGGTCTGAGGCGAGTACAAATATCCCGCCGTATTGTACACTTTAAGCGATATTCGTACTCTGGAATAACTGGAATTAGATAATAAAACACTTATTACGTAGTGAAGTATGTAATATAGCTGATATTTGTACTCGTCCTGTATATTTTGACTCGTAAAAATATCCAGCCATGTAACATACTTATATGCCAAATATGATGTATTTATTTTATTCTCAGCTAAATATCCTTTTTAATTGGATAATTGCAAATGTATAAGTAAGTTATTTAGTGTATTTTAGGTTATTCAGTGTATTCAATTATTATTCGAAGAGCGTGCATTCAATATGAGATAGTAAATAGCCAACGAGGCGCGTAACAGCAAGTTGGTTATAATCATCTCATATTCAGCAAGCGCGAATGGAATAATTGTTTTATTAAATTGAGCTTTAAAATGAGCTTTTTAAACCCTTTGATACTTGAAAATGACAGCAAAATTTCACTGACATTTTTCATCTTGGCAACACTTTACACAGTTACTTTCCACATAATTATGGTCATTCGGTATATGAGCTGATAACCGAGTTGGAGTGAACCAATCAGAACGCTAGATGCGCAATATTTGAGGTTGAAAACTTTATAATTTACGTTATTGAGTGCAATACAGGGTGTTTTTAAAGTTTTCTTCTGTCATTTCATTATTTATTGAAGCTACCACCTCAAAAGTAGAATTAGGACTTTTGGATTATTTTTGTTTGATGATTCAAATGATTTGTAAACAAAATGTCCGCCTTTATTTTTTATAACGTTTTCTAAGCACCTAGGCTTAGAATGCCCGAATGCCTTTAACGTATCACAAAACAAGTTTTTTCATGCAACACGTAGTCGCCATTTAAGTTCTTTCATCGTTTTCGGAGGCGAACCTTCGTTATCTCGTCAATGATACTCCAAATGTTCTCGATGGGATTGAGATCAGGAGAGTTTGCTGCCGCAAGCCATCTTTGGCTATAAAGTTTGGCAAATTCTGCTCACACCATGATGGAGTCGCCTTCAAAGTGTGAGCCTGCGCTCCATCCTGAACAAATACCATCTCTTTCTTTGAACTAAACAACTTCTTCTCCATCGTGCCACCTCTCATCTGACGCCTTGATGTTAAGGGTCTCACTTCTTTGTCAAGGATTTGACTGATGTAGTAATCAGAAGTAACGGTTTCATCTGCTGGTAGCATGTGTAACCTTGTGAGCCCACAACCGGTCATGCCACCCTATACCATCACCTTTGCACTTTGCTTCACTTGGAAAGCAGCAGGAACATCACATTCCTGTGAGCCCCATACAATACCCTTTTTCTAATTAGGATACTGAAAAGATATTTGGGACACTCATCTGTGAATAAAAAATTCTCCCAGTCCTCTGCTTTCAGATTTGCGTAATTCTTGGCGAATCTTAAATAAGTTTTCCTTTGTTTTTTGCTCAAAAATGGTATTTTATTTCACTTGAAAGCCTTCCATCCTTTTGTTGTCAGATATCTCCACACGGTTGCACTCGAAACATTCATATGCTTTTCTGCTGAAGGTTATTGGCAATCTTCCTTGTAGATTTGTTTCGTTTGTACTTTTCTTTCTCGATTAATTTACAAGCACAATTGTTCAAAACAGACGGTCATCCGCTTCTTGGTTTGTCTTCATAGCACTGTCGTTTTTATCTCTTGTTCACCCAACGTTCTGTCTTATTAAACGATTTAGCTATCTTTTTTACTGAATGACCTGACGATCGTAATATTGTTGCCTGAGCTCTACTAAAAGCAATATCTGACTTCGATTTTGCCTCAGGGAAAACATAAAGCTCGGAAGAATGGCATAGAAAAACATTAAAATTTGGGAAAGGCACACAGTTTAAAATGGCACGAAAAAATGACGGGAAAACAGACATGTGTGCATTTGGCGCGAAAATCAAAACAAAGACATCCAGAAGACAACTAAAATTGCGATTACCGGCTTTTTGAATAAATTTTTAAACAAAGCTCATTTAAAAAGTTCCAGTAAACAATTGTTTTGTTTAAAAAAAAACTTTTTTTTCGGAACGAGCTTTTGATTGAAACACCCTGTATACGAAAGTTGCTATGGAGACATGGCAAAGTCAGATTTAAAAACCAAATACATGAAGAGCAGCAAAAAAAAATTGTAGAAAACAAAGTACTTTGAAATAAAAACTTGGTTGAAAGTTTGGCAAAACTGCGGGACGGAACTGAAAATCAAGCAGAAAATCAAAGTTTTCGAGCTCGAAGCATTCGTTGAAATGATACCATAAAGTATTTTATGCCGAACTACGCTAAACTTCATGGCTGGGAACATAAAAAACCAAAAAATTTCGCATGAACTTTCTCGAGCATTTCCCAATTTATATTTCTATATGGAATGTCTGATTGAAATTCAAGAATTACTGGTTAAAAGTCAATAATACCTGATTGAAAGTCAATAATACCTGGTCGAAAGTCAATAATACCTGCATGTTGAAAGTCAACAACACCTGGTTTAAAGTCAATAATACCTGGTGGAAAGTCAATAATACCTGGTCAAAAGTCAATAATACCTGCGTGGTTTAAGGTCAAGAATACCTGATTGAAAGTCAAGAATACTTGGTTAAAAGAGAAGATTACCTGGTCGAATGTCGATAATACGTGGTTAAAGTGAAGAATACTTGGTCGAAGGTCAATAATACCTACGTGTTGAAAGTCAATAATACCTGCATGTTGAAAGTCAATAATACCTTGTCGAAAGTCAATAATACCTGCTTGGTTCAAGGTCAAGAATACCTGGTTAAAAGAGAAGATTACCTGGTCGAAAGACAATAATACCTGGTTAAAGTGAAGACTGCCTGTTCGAAAGTCAATAATACTTGCACCGTTGAAAGTCAAGAATACCACTGGTTGAAAATCAAAAAAATTCGACTGAAGATGATATTCGGTATCATGAGTAAATGGCCAAACCATTCATTTTCTTTTATTAATTGAATAAAAATTTCTTTTATGCTGCAGCATTTGAGTACGAAATTTCCCTGCAGAAAATTTTATTCTAATAATCATAAAAGTTTTAAGCAAAGTTACAAAAGTCATTACTTAATAAAAGTAATAATTGTATACTTAGAAATTTAATAAATATGTATTCACTCCTTTACAGATAATAATGAATGCTCCGAGAACCGCAATATATGTGGATCAGCCGAATGCATTAATGTATATGGAGACTACAGATGTGTTTCATTCAACTGTCCTTCAAGCAACTACCAGAAGACTTCACCAACGTAAGTATCAGAGCATAATGTATGGCTCATGAACAAGAAGGCGCGTTATAAAAGAACCTTGTACTAATTGATTGTCACCTTTCAATTGTCACTCAACCTACAAGTTATATTCCTATATTGGAATGATAAGGATGGTTGTCGTACTATTTAGAAGTTAAAACTGACAATTTGGTATTTGTGCTATCTGGATTTGATGTTGCTATGGTGATGACAATCATTAAGTTTCTTGTGTTTGCAGGAAATGTGAAAGGCGTTGTACGAGGGGTGATCAGAGATGCTATGATCTCGTAGACCGAGCATTTAGTTACTACACGTTTCCTGTGCGAAATAATTCTCGGCCTGGAAGTGTGATATTCACATACCAAATCTTCGTAAAAGGTAAACAACCTTTTTTTCAAGATCTTTCTAAAGTAGGATGACAAGAAGTAATATTTAAGCTTTATTACCCGTCATAAATTCATATTCAGGAATCAGGAACAGTATTGATCCGATCAGCGTTGATCAGTGTAAAAGGGAACCTGACTGAGCAACCGTTTTGAACTTTCGTAATTTGGGTAAAGCAGCCTTTTCTATATATCTACACACCGAACGCATTTCTAATACATTTATCTACAAACGATACGATATATGCGTACCTATAATTTACGGTGTTCAACTTACCAATAGAGAAAAAATATCGCCCTGGGAACCCCTACAGTTACCGCCTACATAACATTGTCCGGCTACGTTGCCAGCGTGGTTGGTCCTTGTGGTGTAGTGGTTAACACGTCGGACTAGTAAACCGAAGATGTGGGGTTCGATTCCCGCCGAGGGCATTATATGATATTTTTCTCTGATTTCTTTCTATACAATCCTAAAAGGGCCTATTTGCGCGCCCGCGATCCAAGACGGGATTATTATAGTCTGCGCAGCGGCCCAGTTTGGAAATGGGAAGCCTTTGCACGGAAGGACGGGAGGAAATGGTGATGAGAAGGAAGAGTGAGGGCTTGACCTATTGTTTAAGCGTTTTTCGCCCCTAAGCTTATGGATTACATCATGGATCGAAGTAAACCAATGAAAAAGCGAAAGAATTGTGTGTTTTGACCTCTGCATCTTTCAAAAATGTAAACAAACTGTGGAGAAAAAAATATCGTCGAAGGAAAACTTCTGTTTTAAATATTGAAGCGCCAAATTGTACAAAATCGAAAGGAGGGAAAACATTAGGAAATAAACCAATTAAGTATTGTCGTTTCTGCAAAAGAAACTTAATAACGACGTATAGAAATCAACAGTATAGCTAGCTGCAATTCCTACTATTCAGTTTATCCGTACGCAAACTTTACATCAACCAGTGCAAATTTTTCTATTCTCGAAAGAAGCAGCAATTTTTAAAATCTCAAGATATTTGTTTTAAAATAACTCTAAAGTAGTTGTGCGGAAGTGTTTGCTAAACGTGTCATTTATTAACACGAAGATGCTATTCAAGCTAGAATTTTAATCAGTTGCTCAGACAGTTTTATCGGAACAACATCAACAGGCATAAAAGCAAACTTTACATCAATGAACACAAAGTTCATTACTCCTTGTACCAAAATGTACAAATATCGACAGAGAATATGCAGGAAATAGCGTCTCAGGGGGGTAAAAAATTCAAAATTTCCCGGGGGAGCATGCTCCCGGAGCCCGGTAGCTTTCTCGCGCCATGGCGCTCGCTGTCGGACGCCATCGGTGCCCGAAACCTTGCCCCCCCCTCCCTCCCTCCCTTCCAATCAAAATTTGCTGCCGCCGTCTCTGCAGATATAGAAATTTAATTTTGAATTAAAGCAAAATGTTTTTCAAACAAAATGCAGGTTACCGAAACAAAGTCCAGATTCGTTACTTTTTTAAAAGAGGCAACGAAGAAGGGAAATTCCGAATTGTATTAAGCAGTAATGGAAATGTCGCCAGGGTAGAAAACAGCAAGATATTGACAGGACCTCGAAATTACGAACTGATTTTTTTGGGAGAAGTACTGGAGCAAGGCAAAGTTACCTCGCGATACAATAATAGACTTTATGTTTACGTATCTCGGTATAATTTTTAAACTTCCTTTAGGTGAAGAGTAAGTTAATTTCAAAGGGACAACTTATAAACAAACTTAAACAAGTTTTAAAGAAAAAGCAACACAATGAAAATTTAAATTTTCTGGCATTTGTGTTTTGGCAGAAACCTCTGCTTTACACATCCTTACTACTGAAATCACTTTAACCTTTCAGTTTTCACTCCCAATCCGTTATCAACACTCAACTTCTCCTTACATAAAAAATGTGAAATAAAACATCTGGTAATGAGAAATTGAAAATTGATCAAACTCAGCAAACTACCGAAAGTTAAAAGTGAAATTCTCTCAAAATTGTTCAATGAAAATTATGAGCTAAAGTTCGGAGAATTTGATAATTCATCTGGGACTGAAAAAGTTAATTTCTTTAAGATATTTTAATATATGCAGTTCTGCCGCACACACTTGCTTTTGAACAAAGGAAGGAAGAGGTTTTCTGCCAAAAGAAAAAGGTTAGAAAATTTGAATTTATTTACATTTAAATTCACATTGAAATGTGTCGTTTTTCACTCTTAGAATTAAGTTAATTTCAACACTGAAATGAGAAAAATGTAACATTTAATAAACCTGCTGTCACAAAGATACCGGATGGCCGTATATCGTAATGTTAGCTTAAATAGATATCATGTGTAAAAAGAGGAAACAAGATTTGTCTTTGGTACAGATTTGAAAATGATAAGAAAACCATAGCTTGCGTGCAGCCGAATGAAAATCCTCGGGTGTTATTCGTCTGCGAATTACAGATTGGATCTTTGTACTGGCCGTACCGGGATTTGAGTACTTCATTCTGATTGGATGTTTATAACTGGTGCGCTCGTTGGCTAAAAGTTACTCGCGCCATGTTCTAAACTAAAAAGTACGAGATAGCTTGGAGCGAGCTAATTCTTACAGCCAATGAGCGCGTTCGTAAGAAACATAGTAGTACCCAGCTCTCCGATAGGCCAGTACAAGGATCCGATCTGTAATTCGCAGACGAATAAAACACGAGGATTTTCATTCGGCTGCACGCAGGCTAGAAAACCACGGCCTTAGCTAGCATGGGGGCAAAGGGGTGAGCTGCTCACCCTCCCCAAGAATTTGGACGCTAATCAAAGAAAAACAGTAATTTTGTCATCTTTGGCACCAAAGTTAAATTAAACTTTCTAATTACAGTACATGCTCATTACCCAGTAGAACTTGCGTGCAAAGCAGGGTTACTTATTTATTTCTTTAAGTTAAGATTATATCTATAACATTGTTGCTAGACTGTGAGATTACTTTACTAATTAGCAATCACTACGAGCTCAAAATTTTTATCGCCTAGCTGATAGAATGACGAGGGTGAAGTTTAGTAATTGTTTTAGTAGAAATCTCTTAAGAAGAAACTCAAGAAAAACAATACATTTTTGATAAACTTCCTTTGAATTTATTCAAACAACGAACGGTAGATGATACACCAGCAATTATTTGTTAAAAGAAAATGTCAAATTGATACTTTGAATTCAATTTTGTATTCCATATTTTCTTCATGGGTTGCTTTTTGAACAAGAGGGTTTAATATACCTCTTTCAAAACTTCATTCGGAAAAGCGGTAAAAAGGTCGCCATATTGGATTTGTTCAGAGTTTACATCCCAAAGACTTGAACAACTTTAAGAAACAATGACGGGGACAAAGACGATATATCAGTTGTGAAAATTATTATTTCTCGCTTAGTTCTTCCGTTTTATACCATAGATGAATTTTAGACTTTGCGCAAGATTCTCGAACAGTAAAAGGTAAAAACGGATTCATTGTTAAAGGCAAACAAAGATTGCCAGACTTTGTTCTTTGACGTTCAAGTTGTTCACAGAACCACAAAAGTGAGTTTTCACGGTGTATCAGTGAAGACGAGGCTCAACAGGTGAGCAGCTCTCCACATTCCAACGTGCAACTATTGCATTCGGTAATTAAGGCTATTGTTTTTTGTTGTTCCCATCGTCGTTGCCGTCTTCGCATCTTAACCCTTTCACTCCCTATTAGTTATCAACACTCAACTTCTCCTTACATAACAAATACAAAATAAGATATTTGGTAATGAGAATACGAGTTAACCCTTTCACTCCCAATCAGTTATCAACACTCAACTTCTCCTTACATAACAAATACAAAATAAGATATTTGGTAATGAGAATACGAGTTAACCCTTTCACTCCCAATCAGTTATCAACACTCAACTTCTCCTTACATAACAAATACAAAAAAAGACATTTGGTAATGAGAAAATGATAATTGATCAAACTAAGCAAACTTCTGAAGATTAAAAGTCAAATTCTCTCAAACTTATTCAAAGAAAAGTATGGGCTCAAGTTAGGAGAACTTAATAATTCAACTGAGATTGAAAGGGTTAAAGGCTAGTTCATCTCTCGACCGAAGCATAAGCATAAAAATGGAAAAATATTCATTTTCTTATGCTTATCTCAAATGTAAATCAGCCTTCAAAGTCCCTATACTACTACTTGTTAACTAATACAGGGCGAGTACGGTAGCCAATCAGATTGCACTATTCAAGGTATCCAGTACTTAGACTATTAGGGACTTTAAGATGCTAGGACGGTGACGACAACAAAAGCGAAAGAAAACAATGGTCTTAATTACAAAATATAATAGTTGCACGTTGGAATGTTGCGAGCTGACCAGCTGCTCACCGTGGTCCTCACTGATACGCCGCGAAAAGCTCACTTTTGGGGTTCCGTGGACAATGACAACGTCAAACAACAAAATTTAAAGAACTTTTGTTCGCCTTTGACAATGAACCTTACCATTTACTGTTCCAGAATCTTGTACAAAGTTTATCGATGATCTAAAACGAGAAAACTAAGCCGGGGAAGTAATATTTCTCAAAACCGCCATCGTCTTTGCTTCCGTCCTCGTTTCTCAAAGCCCCTATTACTAATAGAAACACTTTTAGGACATCTTACTCTAGGTACAACATACAAGAACCTAGTTATTTTACCTTTGTGTATGTCCAGGGCTCATAGTTTATTGATAACTGATCATTTCTTGTTTTCAGACATGCTATAATCTTAGCGTGTGTTTACATAATGCCGGATCGAGTTTCGATCCGTAATGAGCTCGTTCCGGTTTCTTCATTTCCTCTCTTGTAATGAACAGTATATATACATGACTCCGAAACAAGAGTGAAGTCATTAGGGATCGAGTTTGTGCCGAGTTTTTGTTCCGCATTGAAACTTTCAATCCAGTATGTGATCCATTTCCGGAGTCATGTAAATGAAGATCTAAGTTCTCGTCCCGATTAGAAAAAAAAATTAATAATATTAATATTTCCACGTAAACATGGTACCAAATTTCGTTTTTCTTTCCATGTGGAACTCGATGTGGTATTATGTAGACACCCAAAATGAGCCCAAGTTTGTAAAATAATATTGTTTTTAAGAATTTTTTTGACCAATGAGCATCTTTCTGAGATCAATGATCATGATAAACGCGTTTTTATGCTTAATTTTGATGTTGCGAACCGGCGTTAACGAAAATTCTATAGACCAAAGTTTAAACCAGCTCAACGTAAACGGTAACTATTATAGTCCACGTTTTTAGCAATCATTTTCAAAACATGTTGAGTCGCAAGAATGTTTTACATTCATTTATGTAGGTTTTTTCACATAGAAACATTTTGTAAAAATAACAATTTAGTTGTTCGACTTGAAAATTAAAAGACCGAGATCTGAAATTTTGTTTTGCTAAAAAGATTCCAGGTCTTCTTGAATTAGAATATATAATAAACCTCAACTATAGAATTATTTGAAAGATTAATTACGTTTAAACTAATTAAAACACATCAAAAAGAAAGACAACGATAAGCAAATTAATGAACGTAGATTTTGCAAAAAAAGTGTAACTTTGTAACTGCATGAAAACATATAAAAGGTTTGTTAAAAGTTTTAGAGTTATAATGATAAATGTGTAATGTATCGTTGTATATTAGTCTTTTCTTAATTATGGGGTCTTTTAGTCTATAGGGTATAAAGGAACTGCGCAAATATTAACTTAGACCACTGAATTGGCGCAATTTTTTAACAGGGTGCATATTATATATGCAACCACGGGCGCAAAGTAAAAAAGCGCGAAATTTAACTTTAAAGAACTTAGTCTTAAGCAAACTTTAAATTTTGAAATTGGTTGCACATGTAAGCTCAAAACTTGTGGCTAAGGTAAATCTTTTTACAAGCCTAGTGGCCCAAGGGGCCGGTGCTAATCTCCTGTTTCTCTACTGTTAAGCGGATGATAGTCTTTGACTCCCCCTGGACGGGACACTAATCCATCGCAGGTTAGCTCCCAGCAGACGCTGGTACTCATCTACCTACCCCGAGAGGATGGAAAGTTGAGTTGGCTTAGGCGGAAAAGAAGGTCACATAAATTTTCAAATCTCGGCAAAGTGCCGGGATCGAACTGGGGACCTTGAGGTTGGAAAGCAGAGATCTTACCAACTGCGCCAACCACGTCCGCCCACGTTCTGAAACTGTACAAACAAATTATTTACTTAACCAGCACAAATCTGAGCTCATTTTTTTTAGATCAGGCCAAAGATAATATGAAATTTCATATAATAGTGGTTTATCGGACAGTACCGGCGTGCAAGCTTCCCATGCCGGATGTTATAGATTTATTACAAGCAACCAGCCCATAGCAAGGGTTGCTAGCGAAATGCTTCGCCTTGGTGAAATCGTTTCCATATTAGCAATCGGTCTATGCATGTAGTTTGCCCTGGACGTTTTAGAATTGGGACATTTTTTTTTCTTAGAAGTAAGGGGCCGTCGGAAAATTGATTTGCTAACGCTTAACGTCCAATGGACGTTAAGGTCTAACCCCCTCCTTCCCCCCCCCCCCTCCT
>JAOBRB020149128.1:0-13038 GCA_027575285.2 Zoanthus pulchellus
TGTTTTTAAAATGATTATTACCGCTGTTTGTGTTTTATTTCTTGTTAAACTACGATGGCCAAAGAAAAAGAGTTTATGTGAAACAATGAGGTGTGGAGATGGAAAGTATGATTCCATGGGTCACTCCGCAAAATATGGAGCTTACACCATGTTCTACTGTGCAGTCTCAAAAAATTGTCCATTTTAACCTTTTTCAGGTATGCACCCGCTACTAAATAAAATGATATTTCTCTATTACACAGTATTAAACTGGACTTCTTTTGTAGATAATAATCAATCTAGACAAAGTATGTACATAAAATACTTAATATTTCATTTAAAAACAGTCAGTTTATAGAATCTGATTGGCTCAAAGCAGTGTGGTTAACTCCTAAATTGCTCTACTTCAAACTCTAAAAAGCTTTTAACATTGTGGTTAGCTGATAAAGAAACTTGTTGGTAGTGATATTTCACCTTTTTCTTGTTTTGTAATTTCAAACTTTGTCGTGTAAGTTTGGTTTGAAAATATATGTGACTGACTTGAGATTGAAATTATGCATATTATATAAAGTTATATTTTCTGACCAAATATTTTATTCCATGCCATTCAATTAGCAATATTAATAAAAACATTAAATAATTAAAGTGGTTGCTTTAATGGCAGTTAAATCAAGTAAAGAGCAGTACTGAAATGGAGCTGAAGGGAGCCCTAGACAGTTTTAACTTCTTCAAAGAAGCAGGATTGGCTATTTCTGTCTTTATATCGGACAGGCATCGCTCCATTGCCAAGTGGATTATGGAGCATGAGCCAGAAACAAAGCATTTCTTTGATATTTGGCATGTTGCAAAGTTTGTTACTAAGCAACTGCTCAAAACTAGGAAAGGAAGTGGATGTGAACTCCTTTTAAAACGGCAAAAGTCGAGTAAAAATCATTTGCACTGGTGTGCAACCTCAACCAAGCTTGGATTTGGGGAGCTCATATTGGCCAAGTGGAATTCGATCCTTCGACATGTATGAAAGAAACACAACCACCCAGATCCACTCTTTACACAGTCTGCCCATGGTGATCTGTCAAGACGATATTGGATTAAAAAGGGCTAGTTGATCTAAATATATAGTTATATAAATGGTTTGAACATTAGATTTGAACAATAGCTGTTATAGATATATTACGATTTTTAATATATATTTACACAGTAAACCTCATGACAAAATTAATAGCAATAAAGCAAAACTAAAATTGGGAACCTGTTTCACTTGATGTAATCTTTTAAAATACATTATTAATCTTTATTACATACATAATTATGTAAACTGTCGTTAAAATAGCTACAATCTTTTAAAATTTTTACACTTCTCAATCTGTCGGACAGACCTTCTGGGCAGTAATTTTCCTCCATTGTAAAAATATGTTAATAGTATTTTATAAAATTTTACGAATTGATTAAATTTCAGGAACAAATGTATATAACAAAATGAAGCAAATCTTGACAAACACCAGGCTCCTGAATGATCTTATAAAAATACTGTCGAGTGAGGACCAAACAAGTTGCCTGGAAGGCTTTCACTCAACACTTAACCAGTTTCATCCCAAAATTCTATGTTTCTCCTGGCTGGGTACATACTGCAGCTAATGGTTACGATTATGAATTAGGCCAGACCAAATTAATGTGTTGGCACAGATCTGGCTGACCCTCATTTTTCTCAAATGCAAAAAATATTTTGTCTTTAACTTGTTACTTTATTTTCAAAATATTATGACTGTTATTTGACCAAAACAGATAAAGTTCTTGGTGATCTGATTTATGAATTTTGTAAATTACATAAATTTGTTTCTATTTTTTTATATTTGAATTTGCATTCGTGTATTTCAATTTGTATTTGTGTATTTGAATTTGCATTCGTGTATTTCAATTTGTATTTGTGTATTAAATTTGTATTTGTGTATTTCAGTTTGTATTCCTGTATTTCAAGTTGTATTTGTGTATTTGAATTTGTATTTGTATATTTAAATTTGTATTCGAGTATTTGAAATTGTTTTTGTGTATTCGAATTTGTGTTTCTGTATTTTGTCAATACGTATTCGTGTATTTGAATTTGTTTTTGTATTGCATCTGTGGGCCACCGTACAAAGCAACCCTTTACCATAGGGCCAAAAATATGAATGTTCACAACAGAAAATGAACAACGCACTATTTCAGAATAAATTCATGACGTCTGTAAAGACGCTCATGCATAGCCCTCGCCCGCACTTTCCTAATCTTTGGTTATTACTAGTAGCTATGTTATATTCTTGGTGTTTGTTAAAAACCACATATTCGTAAAATGATTGTTGTTAGTTGCAAAAAGTTATGACCTCCCATTTCTTATTTAATTTAGGTTATAAAACTGAGTTAACAAGAAATAATACAGAAATAGCAACACATTAGTTTGTGTCTTGTTTATGTTTTTCTTTCAATATTACAGATGTAACAATTTTATTTGAAAAAACTATTAACTGAGACACTACTAAGATCTATTTCCCATTTCTATTATATTGTCTTTTATGTATTGAGATAAAAATGAAACTGTTTCTAGTTTCCTTTAGTAAACAACTACACTTTAAAGCAAAATAAACATACAGGATCGAATTACTGTTTTTGTTAGACTGTGATAAAACACTCTGGACATTTGGGAAATGTAGAAAACACGAGCCGCAGGCAAGTCTAATACACGGCTTAGGCTTCTTTATTGCTTTATAATGTAGATTTTACACGCCACGAGGTGAAACAACAAAGCACACAGATCGACAAACTGACGCAATTTAATTCTCGTCTTCGAAAAGTGATTAAACTTGCTTTTCAAACGTCAAGACTCAGGAACATTAAGGTTGCTATGGATGAACACAGAAACATTACTTTGAAGACCAGTCAAAGAAAAACTACTGGTGTTGTTCGTCAAGCGATATGGAATTTCCGTTTAAGCTTACTTTTTTAAAAAGTTTTAACGTTATAAACGTTATACATCTATATATCATTGCTAGTTTCGATTAGAGTGCAATCGCAATGCATGTAGTCAGTGATTCTATGGCTGATGATGCTAAAGGTTTTAAATTTCGTTTCAAGGTTATTTTTCTAAACTGTGCATGCCCCCCCCCCCTGAGGGAAAGCTTAAATGACTAATGTCGATTTATTATATATCACTTTTTATTTTAACTTTTTAAAAATGAACTGACTTGATGGAAATAAAAAATATAACTTATTTTGTATACTTCATAGGCAATCAGCGAAATTTTATGTTTATGTTTTTGTATTAACATTAGATTCAAATATACAATTATATGTTAATAATTGTACCAATATATCCCATTTATAACTTTGCTACGCTTTTTATATTCATTCCCTGATGATGCCGTAGACCGGCGAAAGCTCGGAACATTTATTGACTAAACCAATTTTATATATTTTAATATCTTTTAACAATAGCTTTAGGCCTCTATTGAAATTTATATTTTACTATTGTACCAATATAATTTTTAAATAAACAATGGAATGAAAAGTCAAACACATTCCTGTGTTTCAAGATTTATTTTTATCGTTAAAATTTGAATTGGATTACCAATGTTACGTTTATTTTGCTACATACACAAATATATCGGAAATTTATGCAAAAAGTATAAGTCCAGACGAAGACGATGTCGATCACCCATATTGTCACACGAATTGTGACGTTGAAAAAAAAGCTAGTTAATCGAGTTAGGTCAAATAGAAATTAAAACGAATGTCAGAAACATGACGAAAATTAATGTTTAATCTTGCGGAAATGCATCTGAATTATGTGTATCACGCATGCGGAAACGTAACATAAACGAACCATTTTGTGTGCGTTTCTGTCGGTTCCGCACTTACGGAAACACGAGAAAACGTCTATGGCTTAAAATATCGGTCAAAATTCATTCCGAAATTTCCGATTTCGGTTTTACAATTTCCGACACCTGTTTTTCAACTTCAGCCATCGGGTTAACGAAAAATAAAGAACATCGGGTCAATCGGGTATTTCCGATATCGCTTTTTCAATTTCCGACATCCGAATTTCAATTTTAGCCATTTGGTTTATTACCAGAGTCGTTTGTTTTTGCACTTTCAGACATCGGGTTAGCGAAAAAACCGGCATCGGGTTTAGAAAAAAAGCGGCATCAGTTTTATTACAAAAACGGCATCGGGAATAGATAATTGTTATAAAAGAAAGTCTTGAAATGTCTTGTTTTTATTGACTGGCGGTCAAAAATTTACTGTAATTCATTTTACTTTAGCCTTATATTCAGCTCAAATCATATCTAACAAAAAATGGTTTCTTGAAAAACAAAAACGCATTGACTTTGACAATATTCCGTAAGCATTTTGAAAAGTCACTAACTTTTTTCGGTTCAGTCAGCTACATGATTTAATCATTATTCGTTATAAGAAGAAATTAATGACATCATTGTGCTTCCTTTAACGATCGAAAGCAACATAAGCTTAAGAAATTTTATTACAATACTAACAAGTAGGTAAATATATCTCAATTTATTCGATAGCACATGCTTTTTCATATTGATACAAAGCCCTTTCAGTAAACTAAATTGAAAATGCACTTATTAAATCGAATTTTTCTCCACAACTTCTGTAACAGGAAACGTTTCGACGATTTGGTATATATACTTTTAAGATTCAGATCTTGACTTAAAAAATGAAATCTCTTTGAATTAGCTTTTGAAATTCGTATGATTTTGAAAAAAACTGACATATTAAGCACATTCCAAACCATATGGCAAGGGATAAAGTTCACCCAAATAGCAAACAAAAATTTTCACACTTCTCTTTTGCACCTATATTATTCAAAGTTTAATTTTTGCAATGAGACAAAATTTTACGAAAGTCTTTAAAATAAATTCAGACATTATTTCATTTTCATCATAGACTACTCAACATCTCCATCTAATCATTCACACACTACTCATCATCTCCATCTTATCACATATACTGATCAATGTACGCTGGTCGATATCCCATTATCTTTCGTGCAGTATTTAACATCTCCATCATATCACTTACACCCGACTTAAAATCTTCATTCAATGTCTATTACACTATTCAACATCTCAACGTTGTAATTTATTCAATACTCAACACCTCCATTTAATCACTCATACACCATTGAACATCTCAATCTTCTCACTTATACACTATGCAACATTTCCATTTTTTCTGTCTGCTGTCGTAGAATACTTCAGACAACTCTTTCTTTTTATGGAAGAAAACAAACTTCTTGAGATAGAAAATGACCAGGATTTGTTTTGTATGCATTATGTGTACATCCAAAGGATAAACCAAAGTTTAAATAAATTTAAAACAACTTGGAACAATCACAAGTTACCGAGTGAAAATCAAACTACACCAATGCAATTGTATTTAGCTGGAATGTTAAGTTTGTTCGGCTCTAATCACACAGCTGTGAAAGATTTTTTCGAGGATGGACAGGTGGAGGAGAACGAGTATGGAGTAATAGAACCAGAAGCTTCAGAACGTGCGGACGAAGACATTGCTAAAAATGAAATAAACATACCAGAAATTCAGCACAACGTTTCCCCTGCTTGTATGGATGAAATCAAAAGGAGTATAGATCCTCTATAAAACAAGATGGAAATCACGGGATCATTCTATTTACGCCAATGAGAGACATAATAAGGCAGCATCAAATGTAACATATACTATACTCTATAGTTCACTGGAAAAATAATTAGATAGAAAAAAAATGGTTTTTTTTGTTCATACTGTTCATATGTTGAGACTATAAAAAATCGATCATTACTTTTAATTGTACAGCTGTTTTAGATTAACTTAATTGTTCTTGATTTCTTTTTATTTCTGTAAGCTGCATCTTTCGCTACTTTTGTATCTGTCGTAACTTTGTATCCTCGAAACTTCCAGTGGAATTGGAAGCCATGCGAGATAACCTCGCAAGTTTAATTGCTCTTTGTCATAGCAAGTGTCATTTTTAGTTACGTGTAAGCGTTTTATATTAGTATCAAAACCAAAAAGTTAGAATATCTAGTCTGTAAACCTTACTGGAAATGCTTTTGAAATATATATTATAATACTAAAACTTATTATACTTTCTTATGTATTGCATTCTTAGTTCTTAGTTTCAAACCAACAAAAAAGAACAAGGTAGATGTCGCGTTCAAACGGATAATACAGCTGTGAATATTTCGCCTTTTAACATGCGTTATATGCAAATAACGTCCTGGTCTAATCACGAACTTTTCTCTCTAATTTTGACTAATTTATCGTTTTTAAGTCTGTATATTCTATATTGATTATTAGGGTAAAATGTAATTTCTAAATTAGGGCCCAAATAAATCAGTTTTTGAAAAGTGTGTGTTTTTTCCTGGGACATTGAACTAACTGTTGTGACTGGCAAAACGTTTTACATTGTTTTTAATGTTCAAAAAAGGCTCATTTTATTTATCGGAAGTTTTAAATTTCAGTTTAGAATGTGTTGGTGTGATCATTCATTTACGGAATAAATCCAGTAAGATTTATTTCCTGAACAACATTTGCGAAATATCTATTATCTGAGGTTTTTTAAAACTGCTATGCAGAACTCTCAGTATACTTCAGTCGGCGAAGCCCCTAGTGACTACTTTTGCAGTGTCTGGTAAGTTTTTAGAAAAAGTGCCAGCGTCTTAAAACATGATCTTACACAATGTTGTTTTCAGCCGAGAGATTATGTTAGTGCCTGTATTTTTACCAAACTGTGGCCATACTATTTGCGACTTGTGTGCTACCACGATCAAGAATAAACACTACGAGGCTGACAACAGACACTGCCCTGAATGTAGAGCAACACTGCCCATCCTTCTAGAAACGTTCCAACAGAATCTACTCATAAATGAAGAGTTCAACAACTGGAAGCGCAATGACCATCCTGCAGTATAAAGGCCACACTGTCCATTATATTACAACATTGCTGTCCAGAACAGCGGGTACAGTGAGACAACGAAGGATGCGAGTTAACTATGAAAAGGAGAGACAAGCAGGAACACAATGAAGTTTGCCCGAAAACTTTTATAACATGCACTCAGTGCGGCGTTGTGGTTGCCAGAGAAAGCATAAGCAAGCATCTTGAAAATGAATGCCAAAAGCGGGAAACAAAATGCCCATTAGGGTGTAAGTCATTGGTTACAAAGTAAATTCAACAAAAGTAACAATAACGACTTTAAAAAACATTTTTAGATTGAAAAAATTGGTTAACGAGCAACATTCATTTAACTGAGCGTATTACAATAGAGAACAAAGAATAACCCGCGAGTCAATTGTCATTATTATATCTTTTTTTAATATTTCTACATGATTCCGTACCGAGCTTGAATTCTAGATCTGTATAAAAATTAAAGTAAAAAGTGCAAAAAATCGGAAATGGAAATATATCTGATTTTGATTTAAACCTTAAAAACCTTTTATCAAACGCAACTAATACAGTCTGACTGTTGTGTTGACACTTGACTGATACAATTTATAACTGCCTAACAGAGATGAGATAAACATGCATCTGTTGAAATGCAAAATGAGAGTTAAAGAATGTGAGATTCCTGGTTGCCACTTTAGTTGTACTCGTGAGGATCTGGAGGAGCACATGAGGCAGTAATCACCTCAATACATAAAATTGCTATAGTCAAATGCTGCTCAACTTACAGATAGTTTAATTCATTAGGTAACACATTGTCAAGTGTGTTTTCTCAAATACATATTTTTATTTTTATTCTCATTCTCGTTACCATTCTAATTCTCATTCTCTATCTCCTTCCCTTTCTCATTCTCATTCTTTTTCATATTCTCATTCTCATTCTGTCTAAATTTCATTTTCAACGTATTAGACATCACGTGCGCTAAGAAAATGCGTGAGCTCATGCCAATAAAGTTTATCTACTTGTCAATTTGAGTACCTGTCTGTCTGTTTTTCTGTCTGTCTGTCTGTCTGTAAGCATAGGTCAGTCGAACTGTCTGCCTGTATGTATGTCTATCTGTTTATATCTGCTTTTCGGAATGCCAGTCTATATATCATGTCAATTACTATGAATCTCGTATATCATTTTTACAGTCACCATGCACAATAAATAAGCATCCAGTTCAGATTGGTGGATTCATGTGGAAAATTTCACAACTAAAGAGAGAAATCTCTAAACTAAAGGAACATAATGCACCTCTAGATCCACTAACAAGCGACGAATTTCATTTCAACTTTGGAAAGTGGCGCATGCTGTCGAATATTCCACAATACAAGTTGTTTCTGCAGCTTTTATCCTGGAATTTCAGCGGGTTAATGTCAAGTAACTGAAGCATAAAACGTAAATAAAATATACTTCAAACATGTATTGATATTTTGTTTACAGCGCTATCACATAGGAACTCAAAGGCAACGTACTTAGTTATATAACAAAGTTATGTTGCAGTTGAATCAGTAAGAAATGTCTCAGTTATCATACTTCCTAATTCTATAGTTTTTCAAAAATAGCAAAATGTGATAAGATCTTTTGATGACTTTTTAGAACAGAATAATTCCCTACAGTATATAAAATAAATGACTAACTGTTTCATAGAAGAATTACAACTAACAAATTCTTAAATATTATGATAATCTCCTACGCAGCCGTCTTAGTGTCATGAAGGTTAAAGCAAAAAAATCTTTGCAATTTCTGCTTGCAGAGATTTCACAATTTTTTGGATGTGTGAAATTGTTCAAAATGTTTGAAGTGGCTTCTATATATATCTTGGTTTAATTTGCAAATTAGGAGCATATTCAACAGCAAATCCAAATATTGGTGAATTACTAAAAATATGAAACATTATTAACTTATTTAAATGGAAACTGTTGCAGATGCACAGCCAACAGAGATTTTAGACCTAAAAATCTTTAATAAAACAAATTGCGCAAATTGAGAATAATAAGTATAAAATTTGTAAAATCGAGAAGCCTTTTTTTACAAATTATGTGTAAAAAGTAGCATTTTTTATGTTGTTATTTT
The DNA here is from genome assembly GCA_027575285.2 of Zoanthus pulchellus. Taxonomy (NCBI): domain Eukaryota; kingdom Metazoa; phylum Cnidaria; class Anthozoa; order Zoantharia; family Zoanthidae; genus Zoanthus; species Zoanthus pulchellus. Next base: position 9,027 of record JAOBRB020149128.1, read on the forward strand.
TAGTCAAATTTCTTCAATTAAGAAAATTTATAATAAAAAATAATTTAAAATGTTTTTGTTTTCATTGAACAGATTTGTACTACTGAAACAAGGAGGAGATATGGTGTTTGATTACAAGGAGATAAAGTTCAGGGAAGGGGATATGTATGGTAGCAATTTTCCATTAACGAGGCTGGAAAGTTTTGCTGAAGAGAATGACGGCTCTTTAAATGTTAAAGTATACATTGAGCAATTCAAATATGTAGTTTGAGCGAACATGAATACATGTACAATAAATGTTTATTGTGTTCAGTTAGAGAGTTTTTATATACCACTAAATTTTTTTTCTTGCATGTCGATTAGCTATAAACCCTTTACAAAAGAAAAGGAAACATGTTTGAAATTGACAAATCGGTGTTTATTCGTCCAGAGTAAATACATGCACTAAGAACAGAAAACTCTATTAATACAACTAAAATTTGAGCAAATGTTACAAATGGCTTTTTTTCACCCAGGAGAAAAATAACCACTTCACTATTCACGTAATAAATTGTCCTTTACGTTCCGTCAAAAAAATTTTAGATGAAACAAAGAAAATTGAAGAAAGAATTAAGTTTTTGATTTTCTGGACAAACATGAACGCAATTTAACAGTGATAGTGGCAGCACTTTGGCAAGTTACATACCAAATGAAGACCATTCAATAATTGACAGTACCTGGTCTCTAGTGTTAACCAATAGGACTTTTCTGATATCGTACTACTGCAACCCTCCAAGGACTCATGCCAACAATGATCGCATGCCGTTTACCATAACTTTCAATCTCGTCAACAACTCTATTAAACCCGTTGTTAATGGCTACATTAATTTAACTTAATTCAGATACTAGCACTGGGGACTTACCCTACATTTATCTCCCACACATTCACTCCGTCGAAGAACTACAGCCCTAAACGTCAGTCTTCATTGCGGTTTACAGTTACAAACTTCATATTAAATAGGATTGATCTATGATTACCTGTCACTACACCCAAAACGGCTCTTACACAAACACATCAAGACCATTGGAAATTATAATTACATAACTTTTTTTTTATAAGAATCCAGTTTGTAATAATAATGAGTATCAAAGTTTAAAAATGCCACAAACCTCGAACATTTTGTTGATTGATCGTATTTTGCGATATACGTGTGTTTTAGTTAAGCATTAGATCACAACTTTCAATGACTTGATAGGTGATGTTGGAAAAACAAATGATTGGCCCATATTTAAGAATAATTAGAAAACTCTCAAATTAAGGCTCCGAATATATCTATAAAAATATTTTATTTTGAGATTTATATACATTAACCTATCAACACAGAACAAGAACAAGGTGTGGTACATGGGTTAAACAATAATCGTTAAAAGCGGTCATTTCCTTCCAGGAGATAAACAGCGAGTTTGCTAAGTTTTTTTAAAACAAAAACAAGTTCAAGTGACATAATTTTAAAATCAAAGATGTTGAAAAGAAAAAGTCACAAATCACTTATATAAACTGAAACTTTTTAGATAGTCTAGGGTATGAAAGCAAAAAGGGACTATTGAGCAATGATAAAACATCAATGCACTCTGAGTCACTGATCAAGCATTCTTCATTTTATGCATTTGTCATTTCTTTATTGTTTGGCATTATTTTTTTCTTCTTTGCTCCAGCATTGCTTTCCATCCAGCTGTAACTATCTAGTTAAACTTTGCAGAACCTCTAAAAAAGAGTAAACAATCAAGAATTTATCAAAATTTCCTTAATCAGAATGGTAAAACGTAACTAATGCATTGCATTGGGTTGGAACATTTTACTGTATAGGGTCGTGCAGATATCTGATCTTTATAATTGAAGATAAACAAAATTGCCTGAAAACGGTTGCAACAGTTGAAGAAAACATTATTCTGAAATATTAGTTATAAATTATACCTGCCAACTTTTAAAAAAATTTAGGCACTTTTAATTCTGGTGACACATTTTGTACGAAAGGCGACGACGTCCCGAGGATATCCCGAGTCTGTCCCGAGGATGTTCCGAGTGCACTCGAAGACAATCCAAATGACTGTTTTTTTTGCGCAAATTCTAAGTAATTTTGTTATTTGATCTTTACGCACACAGATATCTAGATATCGAAGGCGGATCCAAGGGGGGAACCTAAGGAACCTGTGCCCCCCCCCCCATTTTGTTTTGTTTTTTTACAAAAACACCACGTATTGCATTTATTTGAACAAGTTTACAAGAAGAAATTATTCGTGAATGATACGAATATTGTCGCAAAATTTTGGAAATAGCCATTTTAGTGACTCAAATTTTCGAAAATTTCTGGAGGGCATGCCCCCAGACTCAACTAGAAACTCGTGCCTTTGGCGTTCACTGTGCCCCTCCCTTTTCAAATTTCTGGATTCGCCCCTGGATATATTTGCCCCCCTAAAAGAACAGTTTTGAGATCAGTTTTGAAAAAATAAAGAAAACCAACTATTTACAATTGGGCTGACTGCCACACTAGCAAGACAAATAGGGTAGCGATGGCGAAGAGACTATCGCAGAAATAGTATTACGAGCAAATTGTTGCCAAATACACCGACATTTAGGGCAGCATGCAACTAGTGGAGAAGCAAGAAAAGTACACCATCATTGTTTGACAAAAACTTACAATATCAACAGCACAATAAAACTGAAGTGAAAACTATTACTTAGCCTATTTAACTAAAAAGGTTAACTATTTACACTTCACAGGTACTTTAGTTAAGAATAAACTTGAAATGGTTCAAACTTTTCTATTGAAAAAACTTTGAAAAGATTTAGCAAACGAACTATTGCGAATGAGCGTCAGATGAAGAGTGGTTATTTCAGCTGACGTGTGACAATCATAAACAGCTCAGTTCAGCGGTCCCAGCTGCACAATTGATAACTCAACTCCATTTTGGCAAGGTTGATGTTGTATATTGTTAATTGTGTTAGTCTACATACTAGAGTACTTTTCCCTGAGAAAATTTGCAGATGTAGTTAAAATCGCACACCTTGGTTTCACGAGTGCGTTCAAGGTGTGCGATTTTATTTTTATGTGCTGACAAAACTTTTAAATAGTATCAGAATTAAATATACTGGTTCAATAAACAATGTTAACATTGTTTTGGAAAATTTAATATTCTATATTTGTAATGTTTTTTCATTTCAACTTGACATTAAATATTTATATGAAATAACTTTATAAGTTTAATATATTTAAAAAGAAAATTTTAAAACACAGCTTAAAGGTCTAAGTTCATATGTATTTCTGCTAAAGTTTATTATTGAATAGTATCTTTCTGAACGTTTAGTCAAACACACCATCATACAATAAATTCTTACAGAGATAATACTACATTTGACCTTTCGGAGATGTTTCTACCAAGATTTTTACACGATCTTAAGCAAACCTTTTAATGCAAGTTTCCCCCACTCAAACAACCGCTGTTATCGAAGGGCAATTGCAAATTGCTTTGTTTTGGCTTAATACTCTAACTTTGGCAGCCTGTTTAGTCTCCTATCAAAGCAAAGAATTAAGTTCTGTAGTAAGCGTGTAAATTTACTAAAGTTTTAAAGAGAAAAGCAAAGAAATGTAAGTAGTTTTAGTAAAATTCTTTCCAAAAGTACTGGAGCAGCCATGTACTAAAGTGTTTTTTTTCTAAAAATAACAAAGTCAAAGAAAAACTATTCAAGCCAAATTTATAAGCTAAAGTATCCTAAGAATAAGATAATTTAGGTGTTTGAGCAACATCCGTGGAGAAATGGCAAAGAAACAAAAGATTTAGTAATGTTCAATTTGTAAAGACGATTCAGAACTGAAAACTAAGGGGCCGTCGGAAAATTGTTGACAAATGTAATTGGAATGCATTCGGTGTGTAAATCTATAGAAATAATTAAGAGAAAAATATCATATATATGCCCCCGGCGGGAATCGAACCCCACATCTTCGGTTCACTAGTCCGACGTGTTAACCACTACACCACAAGGACCAACCACGCT
>JAOBRB020149239.1:0-13034 GCA_027575285.2 Zoanthus pulchellus
ATTCGAATAAACGCCGCACCCAGTGGTGCGGCGTTTATTCGAGGGCGGCGTTTATTAATATTTTGGCTCTCAGGTGCAGCGTTTATTTGAGGGCGGCGTTTATTCGAGGAAATACGGTAGTCATTAGTCTTTAACTGGTTTTAAACTGAAAGTCAAGCAACATCACTGGAATTTCTTTATGAATAGTGCAAATAATGTATATGAATAATAAAAATAAAATAGAATCAAGTTTATTGTTTGATAAACTTTTAAAACTTGTCTCAAAAGTGAAAATTACAGCTGTTAAATGTATCAAGGGTGTCACTGTGGCATTTCGGTTCATAACGATATTTGCAAAAAGCGTTTGTAAGAGCTTCAAAAAAAGTGAAAACCCTATATATTCTCGTTAACTCTAATTTACTCTTCTCCATTAACAGTAACAAAATGATTACATCAAATGTCGCAATAATAGAACAATTACTATTAGTCACCATAAAAAATTAGTATAAATTTACAATGTTCTATTGTGAATTTGTGAATTTGATTGGCTCTTTCACTGTTTTCTGTCTAAACAGTTTTCACAAGTCATTTTGATGTTGATCTTTTAAAGCGTTAATAAGAGCTTCGTCTTTGAATTTTTGCTCGCCTAAATGAAGCGGTGAGTTGAATGAACTGTCTCTTGTGAACTTCTTGAACACGTGATGTTTCTTTCACACCTCAGTGCACATCGCGCGCAGTGTTTGAAATCTTTGTAAATACAATAAAAAATTTTTCCTAAACGTTACTCCACATTTTTATGCAATGAGAACGTTGTAAATTTATACTAAAACAATTAGACTAATCGCCCACGTTTTTTACGAGCAATAGTCAACCAGGTGTGCCTCGTTGACTATTTGCTCGTAGAAAACTCGGGCTCGTAGTATAAAGGCCGATACACACGAGGGAGCTTGCTTCTGCAACACGCTCTCGCAACAGTTTGCTCCTGGAGCAAGCTCCCCCATAGTTAACCAGTTTGATTCAATGGAGCAAAACCCGGGAGCAAAAATTTGGTCGCGCAACATTTTTTTTCGCATGAAATCGTTAGTATAGACGAGGGAGCTTTGCTCCGGAAGCATGTTGCAGGAGCGTGTTGCAGGAGCAAGCTCCCTCGTATGTTCCGGCCTTAAATATGAGGGAGCAAGCTCCAGGAGCAAATCTGTTGCAGGAACGTGTTGCAGGAGCAAGCTCCCTCGAATGTATTGGCCTTAATTGTTAAATAGTGTACTTGCAGCGCTCACTTTCTATTAGAAAAACAGCCTTTTTCATCAGAGCCAGTAAATTTTTCCAAGACTCGTTGTTCTTAAAATTATTTTTTGTGATTTCAGCCTCAAATTGTTTTTAATTTGTTTTTATTTGTAGCAGCCGGCAAATTGGAAAAAAAAACATAATAGAAACAATCAAGGCATTTCAAAACTATGCTGGCATGTGTGCTGAGATTTGTCGATCTCAATCTAACTCCGGGGGTTTTTCTCCGGGTACTCCGGTTTTCTTCCCTCTGCAAAGTCGACTTTCACGCCAAGATCTGAGCTGTCGAGCGATTAAACATTAGCCTCTGGCTAGGAAGAATGGGCAACCACTTCCTCCGCAATTGCCATTAAATAAAATATTTATTTTATTTTATTATTCATATTTATTTTTGGTTATATATAAGTGATGACTGCATGATGTCTATGACTGTCAGTGCGAGAGAACGTAAGTGTATTGTATATCGATTCGGGTAACGAAATGTTTCATTATATAACATGTATATTACTATTTTTATTTTTACTATTTTTGTACTTTCTTTTTAGCTCCTTTAAACTCTTCTAGTTCATATTTTCATTCTATCGTCTTATCCATAACTGTAGCTCCGTTCGCATTTAGTTTATAAGGGCCTGTTCACATGAGGCAAGATATCTCGGGGGCTAGGGATAACTCGGTCCTCCGAGATATCTCGGGCAGAGCCAAATTTCTCTACATTTACTTTATGTTCCAGCCATTCCGTTCACATGAAGCCGAGACAACTCGGGGGTGCGAGATATCTCGGTCTGTAAGGTAGTGATAGCCCTAGAGGTAAAGTTGCCTCGGTCCATGTGAACGGTTCACACAAAAATATCTCGGTGTTTGGGACAACTTCGTGCATCGTGCGCATGCGTTTCTATCAAAACGAGTTAAGACGGCGGTTACTTAACAACATTAACCGAGAAATCTCGGGGTCAAGTTTTCTCATGTGAACCAGGGACAGTTTCATCCCTAGAACACCGAGATAACCCTATCCCCGGAGATATCTCGCCTCATGTGAACAGACCCTACGTTCGTTAAAGGCTACAGCCTGGTACACTAGTACTAGAGCTAACAGTATTTAACGTTTTTAATTTTTATATTATGTGTAATCCTGGTTGCTTGTCCGTATTCTAATGCTTCATTGTAGTTTTCCGAAATATTTTTTTTGTAATTTGAAGCAATCATTCAACCAATAATTATGATCAAATAAATTCATGTAATGTATTTTTTTTGCATATTTTTCAGATGCTGTTTTCAAATCAGAGACGCAAATTATATACCTGTCTGTTTGTCGTCACAGCCTTAACTTGCGTTATTATTTACAATTCACCATTACTGGAGAAACCAATTAACAGGAAACAACAGTCAGAACTGAGCATGCTTTATAAAAGTCTTTATGAGCAGGAATCCGCTGCTCTGAGCGAGTATAAAGCAAGAGATGCTGCTTTGAATGTTGACAACGTACAGAACTACTCAATTAAATCGAACAATGAAAAAATTAAATCAAACAATAAAGAAATTAAATCAAACAATGAAGATATTAAATCAAACAATGAAGATATTAAATCAAACAATGAAGATATTAAATCAAACAATAAAGAAATTAAATCAAACAATGAAGAAATCAAATCAAACAATGAAGAAATTAAATCAAACAATGAAGAACTCAAATCAAACAATGAAGAAATCAAATCAAACAATGAAGAAATCAAATCAAACAATGAAGATATTAAATCAAACAATGAAGAAATTAAATCAAACAACGAAGAAATCAAATCAAACAATGAAGAAATTAAATCAAACAATGAAGATATTAAATCAAACAATGAAGATATTAAACCAAACAATTCAAATGATGAAACAAGAAGAAAAACATTTCTTTATGTAACACAAACTGAAAGTTGTTTGCCAAGACATTTTAAGCGACCAGATCAGCTTGGCCCGAACGAAGACGCATACGACATCCTGGTTTTGTCCTACTCGCATCTCTGCACAGATAAACAGCACCAATGGCCCAATGTAAAGTACGTAACAACAGACAAAAAGACAACGTGGTCATCCGGCAGAAATCTACTTTTCAAACACATTATGGAAAATGTGAAAAAATATCTCTACTATATTTTCATGGATGATGATATTGAGCTGTATTTTTCGGAGCCGTACCAATTCTTTCACTTTGATAATCCGCAACTGCAGGATCAACTACAGACGGTAGTTACAGAGAAATATCTCGCTTTTCGTGAGCAGAGAATGCAAAGAGAAAACAATGCTTTTCGAGAATTCGAGAAATTTTTGCTAGAGTTCGAGCCAGCGGTCGGCTTGCTAAACTTATGCTTTAAAGAAAGACAAAATTGTGTTTCAAATTATTATCCTGACGTGTGGGCATTCTATTGCTCTGGTCGTGGACCGCCTCCGTTACCGATATTGTCATATTCATCATTTGATGGTGCATTTAATGCATTTCACAGGGACGCAATCAGTCATATTTTGCCGTATCGCCTGCGTTTTGAAAATATTAGCTGGCACGACAGTCAGAAATACGTTATATTACTGTCCGATATTAAATTCCAAGGCCAAGTTCTGTACCATGTATTGCTAAGTGCCTGGGGACTATCACATCGCACGTACCCTCGAGGGACCTACTGGGTGGCAAACTGGAACTCCATTTTGGCAGAACTAAGAGAAACAGAACTGATCCCGCCAAAATATCATCACAAGAGAGAAGTTCTCCCTTTCACTGTAACTAAGAGGCGGTTTGATGAGATCCGTAATCCATTGCCACCAAAGACACCTATTGTTCCTTACCAACATTATGAAATAAATATGACACAAAACTGCTACCGTGAACCATTCATGTACCCATTTTACAATGATAATTTAATAGCACAATAAAATGGTAATTAAAACACTTTATTAAATTTTATTGCATTAAATGGACACAGGCTACGTTAATAAAAACTTTATTTCTATAACTATATCTTTTACAATTGCTTATGAAATTATGTAGAATCCACAATGAGCATTAATACCTTTATTGATTACCTGATAAATGAAACACGGAAAACAGTGTTTCATCACATTTTTAACCATGCAAAATCAGTAATCAAATAAAGCGCGATGTTTTTTAGGATGTATAGGTAGCTCGCTTTTAAACGTTTATCATGTATGTAACTTAAGATAAAGTTGAAATATAGTTCAAACCTAAAAAATATAGAATAAATAGCTTTTGTGCAGCCGCAATACTTGAGTTAAGGTTTGCATGCACTTTTCAAGCCAGTGGTAAACTCGAAAGCTACCAGACACATAGATAAGCATTAAGCAAGCAGATAAATAGATATCTGAACAGACATAACTATAATGCTGCTGAAAAAAAATAGCAAAACAGTTACTGTTCATCAGCAGGATGCCCAAGTTGTGTGCAATTCGACAATTGGTTTTCGGCTCACTTTTCGAGCGCGCTCTGATTGGTTCATAAAACACCGAATATCATTGCACTATTTCGGTCACTGTTCGCGGCAACGTGACGGTTGAGACAAACAGTTAAATATGATGTTCACTTTAATACGAAATCGTCAAAAGCTTGGTTCTCGAATATCACGCTAAAATATGATTGCAACGATACAGTGTTTCAGCGACACGCTCTAAAAATATTGAAGTTATGGCTACAAAGTACTCTACGTTACACAGATAAACTATATGAAAATGTCAAGGCGTGTAATAACAGATTGTAGAAAATAAGTCGTGGAACTTGTATTCGGCCAGATTTTAATAAAGTTTATGCAAAGAAAATATGTTAATATCGTGCTATTCATATGCTAGTATAATACTAAAAAGTAAAGCAGTGACCATGCCAAGCAATATATTAGATATTTACCTCCACTTTGGGGAATAAATGTCCATTCATTTTAAAAATATATTGAAATTTTGCTATCCTCTATATAAGTTTAGAACTGGCTTGAAAAAGGTTCTGTACCGAAACCATGCAGCCACCACCAAGGAAGTGCAAATTTTAACTGCTGCACACAGTCCATTAATCTCTGATATTAACAGTCCATATATTCATTTTACTATTATCATCGATGTAATTTTTCTCCGGACTAAGAGGCAAAAGGATAATGTCAAAAAATATTCATGCAAGCAGTTACCTGCCAATCCTGCAAACGTCATGTATCAGAAAAACAATCATGCACAGCGAATTCAGCTGAAAAAAATACATGCTCAGTGCTTGTGGCCACCCCCTCTCCTCCTACCAAATCTAATGGTTCGCCCTAATTTATGTAAACGTAATCCACAGTATAATCTAAACTATTGTTAAAAATGTCTTTAATCGCAGCAATTGACATGGTTTTTAACACAGTTAAGGCATCTAGTTAAAGTGCCTACCTCATAAAAATGGGTTTTTGCTGATTCAGATAGAGCAAGGAAAGTTGTTTAAGAAGTTTTTATGTTGATTCAGTGCTATAAACTTTAGTTTTAGAGATATAACTACTCAAACGTCCAAATTTTTAGCTTTGTGAAAAAATAGTCTAGCGCATTGATTACTACCAAAGGGCATGGGAACTAAAAACTCATCACAATAAAATACTACACAAATATATAGGACTTTGGGTTTCTCTTTCATGCCCACTAGGTATATAATACAATGCTTTCTTTTACGATGTTTGTCCAATCTTCATACATTTGTTTAGTAATTGCTCTGAACATGTTCCTAGGTCCCATTCCCTTCATAGGCGCGACGTTTTTTCAAAAATGGTCAATTAAGTAGTTATATCTCTTTAACTAGAAATAGTTTTCACTATAGCTGCCCTCGTCTTTACTAAGGGGGCGTCCTAAAATCGATTTGTCACAGCTTAACGTCTGTTAGACATTAAGAGGGGGAGGGGTTGCCAGTGGAGGAAAAACGCTTGAAAATAGTTGAAATGCTCTCCAGGTATTGAAAGATGTGAAAAGTAGCTTTGATATTTAATATATCATCAGGTTTATCAGAGACTGTCAGTTCAGCTCTATGATTATGAAGTCTGATCCACTGTCCGAGCTGACAACTGTAACAAATACTATTTTATAACAGGAACTGTTTGTTCATGCATATCAAGTTCAAACTTTTAACGTTTGTAAATATGAAACAAGCTTTCATCTATTTGGCTGTTTTTACGTCAAGTCCAGAAAAATTTATGGTCAGTTGCTTGAAAATCTTAGATTACCTTACATCTTCTAACTTCTTCACGCTTAGTTGCGCATAAGGCCTTAATACTGTTCCTCCATCGTGTCCTATCACGTGCTACTGCCCTAGCTTCCTCCCAAGATTTCCAGCCCGCCTCCGGCTCCGCTCTCTCTTTCTCTATCGACCGTCTCCAAGTTGTTTTTGGTCTTCCCACCTTTCTTCTATACCATCAGGTGTCCATGGCAGTGCAGTTACGCAGTGGTGTTGTTGCGGCATCCTGAGGACATGCCCGAGAAATCTTCATCTGCTTCTCCTGACTTCCACACTCATTCGGACCGATCTTGTCTCTTGGTTCAGCTCATCTAAGGATATTACATAAGGCCAGAAGATGCCCAGGATCCTCTTTAGACATTGGTATTGGAAGGAATCAAGCTTCTCGTAGTCTTTCACATCTGTCTTCCAAGTCTCGCTCCCATACAGGAGGGCAGGTTTTACGAGGGTGTTGAACAGCTTGATCTTGGTTGCTTTGCTGAACTCCATACATTCCTCAACTTCCTGAAGATTCTCTTGGCTTTACTAAGCCTGCTTTCTATGTCCTTATCCGCACCTCCATCAATGTTTACAATTGTTCCAAGGTAGGTGAAATTGTTGGTTTCTTGAATGTTTTGGTCATTTTGGAACTTGATTGGTTCTGTGTTCTTGCAGTTTACCTTCATTACCCGAGTTTTTGATTGACTAATTTTGAGTCCTACTCTTCCGGCTGTCTTAGATAACTTGTCCATCTTCTTTTGCATTTGGTTGTGATTGGTCGAAACAAGTGCAAGGTCATCCGCCAAGTCTAAGTCATCTAGCTGGCCGGTAAATTTCCATCTGATTCCAGTGTTAGCTTGACTAGTTGTTTCATGCATTACCCAATTGATAGCAAGAAGAAATAAAAAGCCCGACTGTACGGAGCCCTGTTAGACACCAATCTTTACTTGAAACCACTCAGATGTTTGGTCAGTCTCCATCGAGAACTGCACACTCGCATTCTTGATAAAAGATTTGGATTATCCTAATAATTTTGCCTGGTATACCATACAGCTTCATGTGGTCCCAGAGGCTGTTCCTATGCAGCGAATCAAACGCTTTCTCAAAATCGATGAAGTTTAAGACCACGGAGGCTTGCCATTCATGCGACTATTCAATAGTGTTGCGTAGTATAAATATTTGCTCGATGGTACTACGGCCATGACGAAATCCTGCTTGTTCTTGTCGTAGCTTTTCACCTATCCTAATATCCTCCCTTCTTCATCCGCTCATAAATATCTTACCTAAGACTTTGCTTGCAATTATTATAAGTGTTAAATGCCTCGCCAACTTGTACAATGCCACAGTTTAAATTAGTATTAATATTTACTTACATTTTTATACTATGCATATAATAAAAAAGCCCAAAACAATAGTGGACGTTAAAGAAGGGGGGGAAGGGGGGGGAGGGGGTAAGACCTGAACGTCCAATGGACGTCAAGCGGTGAGAAATCGATTTTAGGACGCCCCCAAAGATATGATACAAAAAATCGGTGAAAAACCAGTGCAAAACCGCGCGTGTACTATCAATTTTAAATACACTTGCCAACGTTGGATCATACGATCGTGATTAGTCGAAAAAACTTTTATGAAGTTAGAATATATTTCAAAAACAATTGTCCAAAACACTCGGTTTTATTACTATAGGACAATTTGTGATGAAGACTGGTAATAGCCAGTCGAAATATCGTGTAAATCGGACACAAACTTTTATCACGTTATCAGATCAGTCATTGCCAGTCTTTTTGACATATATTTTGATTCTATACGACGTGATAGTTTGTATGGTTATTTCATTAAACCCATGAAATAGTTACTTGGACGCAAAAGAACGTGCTAGACAAAATTAACAGGAAATGTGCATGGGACTTTTTTGTTTCACAGAAGAGTGTAGCACTGACTGCATTCTTTTGCGTTACAACCAAGGCTAATGTTTGTCAAAACTGAGTTTAATGCCATGTTGCTGGAACTGTAATGATTTTTACATTGCGAAAACCAAACGAAGATTTCACGATCGGAAAACGGAACATTTCACGGTTCTTTTGAAATCTAACAATATTTCTGTTGTTGCTGACCACATCAAAATTAAACAACTTCAACAAATTTTTCAGAAGTGCAACGGTTTCACTTTTGAAAACATTAATGTATGTTAACAAGCATACGATTACGAAACGGCGGCGATGTCCAAAAACAAAGAGCTTAATGTATTCATTTGATACATTCCTAACTGCAGTCGGCAAAATTCTCATTTTATACACTTAATTATTTTCTGAAAATAATATTGTACTTTATAAAGAATATTGAGACTGAAAATTATCAAATTTGGAGAATACTTTCAAAATCATGCTTGAGGCTCAGACTTTGCGAAGAATAATAATTTTGCATGTTTGAAAAAATAACTTTCTGATAACATAAAAAATATTAGTTTATTATTAAAAACGGCCCTTGATTTTAAAATTACTAATTTTTTCTTTCAAATAAACGCTAAAAACCACTTTAAAAAATTCCGGTTTAAAAACAGAGCGCGCACTAATTTTTACCATTGCATTGGCTATTTTTTGTTTTCAGTATCATAACATAGATAGGACACTGTACGCGCTCTGACTAATCAAAAATTTATGTTTTATCAAAGTGTAAAAAATAATAAAGCGTCTTTTATTGTTTTTCGCTACTCGCGGAGTGTAAAATCTATATTATCAAGTAAATGAAGAAGCTTAAGCCGTCTATTAGACTGCCGGATTAAAACACTCCGGACGTTTGAAAAGACTGGGGAAATGTAGAAACACTCGCCTGGTGTTTTCTGTATTCCTTTGTGTTCTCACAAATGGCCGTCGTGTTTTATCACAGTCTAATAGACGGCTTAGGCTTCTGTATTTGTTAAATAAAAGAAATACATGACGAAAAGGTTGAGAAATATTTTACATGTTGCGTAACAATGATTGAATGAGTAGAATGACAAACCATTCGACCGGGAGCTTATTGCGACAATTGATTGTATTTCGAATGCATTCAACCTCCACGTTAGTAATGTCAATTTGTTCAACTTAGTTTGGTATATGGTGGTGCAGAATTGTTTCCGAACTATAAACTCAGCCATCCGCAAACGTATTAACGCTAAAAAGCGCACCCCGACGTCCGATGTCTCACTGAATTTTGAAATTTGACGATAAACCGGACTTTATTTCAGTGGTCTAATGCCAAGCCTAGATGCAACAACACAGTCGGTCGTTTTTTAGGTTGAAATGTCAAACTTAATTAACTTGAGAAAGTTTTCATTATTACATTATAGCTGTTCAGAAGCTGTTAATATTTATTAATCATATTAGCTCAACAATTATCAATACTACATTACCTTTGAATTAAAAGCACAAAAACCGTTGTTCAAAAGACATGGTCAGTGATATTTTAGCTTGTTTTGAGATCTTATGTTAAAAAGACTGTATTGTGGCTTTTAAATAATCAAACTAATGAGTAATGACATTTTAAAATTATCTTTTGAGTTTTGCCAAAACTCAAAAGGTATGTTTAAAATGTCATAACTCATTATTTGGCGATAACCGTAACATAATTCAAACAATCAATGACCTGGAACAAGTGCAGTTTATACTATTAAATGGTCGCCCGAAGTCAGCTTTTGACCGTCTGTCTTATCAGTATTATAAATGGCAATGAAATATACTCTTGGGAAAATTACTAATAGTTCAGTAAATAGTTATTAAAGAGTAAGATCGATTCTTAGCATGTGTTTGTTAATCCATAACAACCTATTGTTTTCAGAAACAAAAGTAACATCATGCAAAACCACTAGCTCAAATTTTGTTTCCATATTAGCTAATGCAATACAAATATAGCACTTATGTACAGTACTGAAAAATACGAGAATGCGTTCTTGTTTGAGTTGCAGTCTCTTTATAGTGTTTGGTGTCATTTTTCTGTAGTTTCATCGGCATTGTGTATTAAGAGTTTTTAAGTTGGTTTGTTTTTTTAAAAAAAAACAACCAAGCAACCGAGTGTTTATTTCAAGCAGAACCATAATAATTAAGAAAACGCCATTTCTAATTTGTCTCGGTTAACAATTACAGTTTCGGATGGATTTCGTGAGACCTGAAGTTCTTAGAAAAGCAAGGAAACGTCAACAGATCTAATTATTTTAGAATTACTGGGTAATTGTGTGTCCATCGACTGTAACTGAATAGATTTCATCAAGTATTTGCTAATATATTTTAGAACCAGGATTTGCTGTACTTTTAATTTCTAGGTCTACAGCGGTTGTGGAGTGAGAAACGAACCATGCAAATATTGTACGTATGTCTATGAATGGGTGGCCGTCAGCGTCGACAGCAGGACGTGAAAACGCACTTAAAAGAATGAGGTTAGAAAGTAATTAATTTGTTATTAGGAAGTGACGTTAGGACTTCAGGTCTTTGACAAAATACACATTGGCACATTTAAAAGTTGTTTAATATGTCCGTCTTAATGTGTCTTTGAGGAGCGATTCTTTATACACCACACGCGATGAATTTCACCGATAATTAAAACTCAAACCCTTTATTATAATAAACTCACTGCTTTGCTATCACGCTGCGTTTACACCGACAAGAATCGAATCATTTTAAGAGACAACAACAGTGAACCAAATGCCCGAAGGACAGAGTTATTGGGTTAGCTTAGTGAACTGAAAGGTGACCAAAAGCTTTGTAGCTGTTGAATTAACTAATGCTGCGTTTATGTTTTACTAAATTTGTGTATTAAAATCTGATTTCGTCGCTGTATATTTCTAAGGCAACCAATTTGCTGGAATTATCAGTTCCACAGCATTTACGTTCTTTTTGGTTTAATCCATTGTATGTCTGGCAAAATGACATAGATTGTTTAAATATTTTGCATATTCCGGGGAACTTTGTATTGACATTGCCTAACTTTTTAGCCATTGCCCTGATAAAATATTTGTGGGTTTTAAAATTTTGTTAAATTGTAAGTGACATCGAGACTATCAAAAAGAGAAAATCTTGGCGAGGAATACATATACCAAATATTGAGAAAATGCAAATGGAATGGAAACAATTTTTATAGCTGGTTTGCTGGGAACATCAGAAAATGTTTTAGCATACAATTTTTTTTTCAACTGAGTGAAACGGCGAAAGAATTGTGTGAGCTATATCCTGTGCACTATGCTTCCCATAAAAGAAGGTTCTCACTCCTGCAGAATATTGATTCTTATTTTAGTTACCAAAGCTATTGCAAAAAATTCACTTACCAGAAAAACTGTTCTCTTGATTTTCTATTTTATTCGAAGTGAAATTATTCCATCTTTGTCGGCCTTGGGTAATGTTTTTCATTTTTTAATGCTAATAATAATAAAATGGAAATTTGTTTCTAAAAAGGTACTAGAGTGCACGGGGTGAGGTAGTGGGCAAAGTTTTAAAATATTTGTAACCATTTGCGGCTAAAAGGCTGTTATTTGTCAAATTAAAATGTATAAATTTATTGAAAATAGGATCTTTATTTTTATGAAAAGAGAAATGCTGTTGAAATGATTATGATAATCAAATGTGTGTTGAATGTACCCCCCACATTAATGAGATCATTCTCGTTAATACATCGTTAACACAGATGTAGGCCAACTTGGAAATACCATCGCAAAGAAAAAATAAGATTCTGATTTTAAGTTTTTTATTTTTATTTTTTAATCGAGCAGTTTTCCTAAACAAAACAAAAACCAGAAACCTTGGTGACTGATTTTGTGAGCTGCCCAATACCCCTTTAACCGAACTGAGTTGTTATTTTCAATAATATTCTTACGTCATAACAAATTTTGCTGAGAAAGTTATTGTGTGTACATGTAAAATGTTTAAACTACCTTTTTAAAACACTAAATACACGAACAAAATACGTATTCGGACAAATGGCAATAAATTACAGACCAACGTCAATGACTATTTAAATATGTTGATGTTTTTATGAATGTTATACTGTACTGGTGAAGACATACTATTAAAAAGGTTTTAAACTATTACACAGTACTTATATAAAGTTTAAGCATACGAGCTTTCGGCTTCTTCTTGGTATGCTTTGACTTTATATAAGTACTGTGTAATAGTTTAAAACTTTTTTAATAGGACGTTGATGTTGCTAATTTAAGATATCCACGGAAAACGTTTGGCACCAATTGGTATTTATTTTCTTCTCAGTTACAAATTTCTTTGTCTACTTTATACTCGCTCAAAACTATTATTAGTAAATAATTATAATAATAATAATAATAATAATAATAATAACAACAATAATAATAATAATAGTAATAATAATAATAATAACTTAGGATTTATATAGCGCCCTTTTTATATGGGTATGATCAAAGGCGCTTTACATTGATCAGCACAAGGTTTGACATGCAGTTGAGGGTCTTAAATAGTCCGCTGGAGCGGCTCACAGATAATATCATCAAGAAATGCCCTCAGAAGAACAGACAGACCACAACACAGGGATCACTACCCTACTCTTTTCGACAAGTGCGTGGGTT
>JAOBRB020149350.1:0-13031 GCA_027575285.2 Zoanthus pulchellus
GACAAAAATATCGGGTCCGTACCAACTTTTTTGAGGGTCCGGACCAGGTTTTTTCTGTAGTGTAAATGGGGCTTAAGTTGCATACAATTAATCTTTTCCAAGACACAAGGAAATGATGTTTGTATGCAAGTTTAATTAAAACTATATTTATAGAATTTGTATTTGAAATAAATCATTAATAAAAACTTTCAGATGTTACAAGAATTTAATGATAAAAAATATTGTTAAGGAAAAGAGAGGAAATACGGTATTGTGTCTTTATACTTTTTCACGGAACACTGACGGCCTGTTCTCTACTATTGTGTAGGCTGCCCATCGGAAACACACAAACGAAATTTGGATAATTCGACTTGCCAACCATGTGGCAATAACTCACGGCCCGACACACACAGACGAAACTGTGAATGTTACGCAGATTACTTCACTGTCTCCCATGATCAACCATGCTCAGGTTAGCACATACAAAAGATTCATGATCAGTCTCTCTCATCTCTGACTCTTCTCCCTAAATTAAATGTCTAAATTAAAGCTGTTTTTAATATGAAAGCGATAACTGTATGTACGCTTCACGTTTCAACACCAGTTTTCTCTCTCTTCCTTCATAATAATATTTATGATTAATTTCCAAACTTTTACTTTTACAATAAAACGTTTTCAGATGACGACACGGCGGCCATGTTGGTGTATTCTTCACAAAAAATCTTGATTATTTCTTTTGTTTTGTTCACCAACATGGCCGCTATATCTATTGTCTTTTGTGTCTCATGGGATTGTGTGAAAACTCCCAAGTAATAATTGTAGATTATTAGTTTGAATTACATGAAGTAGATAATGCGCAGGTACATCCGATTGGTGACCTAGAATGATTCGGAGAACAATCAGCGACTATTTGATAAAATTGTTTTTAAGCTTGGTAATTTGTCATTATTTTTTAATATAATCAATATATATTTTCTGTTATAGTATAGTATACTGATATCAATGTCTTTATTAAAACAAGTGCATAGAAAACTGAACGCTAAATACAAGTTTTAGCGTTCATATAATCATTATAATTCTCATTCTCATTATTATCATCATTATTATGTTTATTATATTATTATTATTTGTTTTTTATATTACTATTATTATTATCATTATTATTATTATTTTTATTACCTTCCAACACAGCATTTTAAGCTGGAGATATTTCTTCCTCTTCTTCTTGTTATTATTTTAATGGTTTCTATTATCGATTCTTTGTGATCAATAAAATGTTGAATCTCATTTTCTGTGTTTGATTAGAGGGCAAACTGCCCCCATTTTTTTAAAACAAATTGTAATTCAGCTGTGAAAAAATCTGCACAAAATGGAATATGATGTCTATTGATAGCAACCTGTACTCAGTCAATGAGTCCTTATTCTTATCATTATTATTATTACAAAATGGGTAAAATAGTTATTTTTTATTGATGTTTAAACAAAAAGTTGCAAACGTTATCATTAACGATAACGTTATCATTAACAATAATATTAATGTTATTAATAATGTTATTATTGTTGTTGTTACTATTATTATTATTATTATTATTATTATTATTATTAATATTATTATCATCATTATTATTATACCAAGCCTAATAACAGAGCTGCTGCTCTGCCAGTTTAGCCAGGAGCTGGTTAATGCATGAGATGGGTAAGAGGAAATGGGGTGGGTAACAGAAAATGGGGTGCGTTAGAGGAAATAAGGTGGATAAAAAAATGGGATGGGTAAAAAGAAAATGGGCATTGGGTGGGTGAGAGGAAAATGGGGTGGGGAAAAGGAAATGGAATGGGTAAGGGAAATGGTGTGATTAAAAGGAAAGTGGGGTGAATAAAAGGAAAAGGGTTTGATAAGAGGAAATGGGTGGGTAGGAGGGAATTGGGTGGGTTAGAGGAAATGAGGTTGATAAGAAAAAATAGAGTTGGTAAGAGTAAATGAACATTGGGTGAGTAAGAAAAAAATGGGGTGAGGAAAAGGAAAAGGATTTGGTAATGGAAAATGGGGCAGTTAAAAGGAAAATGGGGTGGGTAGTGGGAAATGGGGTGGGTAAAAGAAAATGGGGTGGATAAAAGAAAAATTTGGTGTGTAAGAGGAAATTTGGTGGGTAAGAAATAACTGTAATAATCACCATTGAAAGCAAGCCTAGCAAGTTTCCTGATTGCATGGTAACAATAAGGCGAACAGATTCTTAAAGCAATATTATATCTTTTGTTATAGTGACACCAATACTGATAACAGTTAAGTTTTTATTCGAATGTTTCAGGTGAATAATGTACTATGATAATTGGATGATTTTAGTTAACAATTATTACTGTTTCCATAACTGTATGTTTGCCGACCCGAAAATCCAAATGGCAATCAACCCATTTCCAATCAAACTCCTGTACAGATTAGAAGAACCAGTTCTTGGCCCATGGTCTATTCTTGATTCTGGGCAACCTTTTATGACCTACCTAAGTTCACTTAAACAGTTCTCCATATTAAGTAATGGTTAATTTGAGCCCGGGTCCAATCGTTTAAGATTGCATCAAAATACGCTCGTGGTTTGCGTTAAAAGCAAAGTGTGTAGATTCAAGAGGTTGATTTAAATGATAAAGCAATTCATCAGTGTAATGAAGCAATAAAAAACAGAAATAGAGCTCAAAAACAAGGATATTGTAAAAACAATTCGACAAAATCATTCCAGGGTGGGTGCAATGCAGACAAACCGGGTCCATTTAAAGAAACCTTTTTTATACCCCAGGTTAGCGAGCTAATATACGGGTTAGCAACTACTCAACCAACAGACAGTTGGCCAACTGTCAGAGATTAGAAATCATACTGTGATTAGGAACATCTTACCAATTTGGTGTTGCGTTAGTAGGGCTACCATCTGCCACAAAGAACGTCAGAACATTATTTATCAACGAATCCACAATCCACATGACATGGCTTCCATCACACAGCACATATCCCGTTTGGTACAGCATCGCTTGCTTTACATGTGACGACAAGCTCACAAGTGTTTGTGGTCATGCGTGTGGAAATGTTACAAAGTTTTTCCCTGGCCGGAAGAAAATTTACAACACAAAATTGACTGTTTACGGCTTAACTCCGGCCACCTTGTTCAAGTTTCGCATTTACTCGGAAACCAAAATAAATTCAGTAGCTCCGATAGAAAAATGGAAATATGAAGAAGTTATTATCAGAACCAAAAGTGGTAAGTTTTAGACAAAATACCCGAGTTTGAAGTTTCAAAAGATCATTTTGATCATATTTTACTATTTTACCCTTCTTTAAAAAACTTTTAACTTTTGTTTGTTAAAAAAATATTTCTAAAAAATGTTATCGCGATTCCAAACTAATAAAAATCTGACTTAAAAAACTAAAAGAGTAATCAATACTAAAAGTTTAGATTGAAAAAAAAATTAAACACTAAGAAACATGCCGTGTTTATACTTTTAAAACCTAAAGTTTGAATTTAAACTCTGAAGAAAGATTGAGTCAGGAACTAAAATAATCATTTATTAACGTTACTTTCAGGAAGGCGAACATCATAAACTGGCAGGTAGCTTGCGAGCTTAAAAGAAAAGTGTTTTTGTGCAAACTCGCAAAGCTGGGACAATCAATCATTAGTTAGTTTAAGAAGTTTTTACCTTATGGTACAACCTTGAAGAAATTGTTTATTATTTATTTAGTTCCTTCTGTTTGCTGTCTACTTCCCTACAAAAACCAAAGCTCCATCGATCGTTTCACCAAATAGAATCATCCTCCACCCTGAACGCCTGCATCTAGCACTACCACAAAGGTTCAATCCTCACTGTCTCCATTCTCATTTATTATCGCTTGCTTTATTCTCCAAAGCTGATAACAAACTTCACTACGATTAGGTTGTTAAGCTTGTTACCTTGAAATCTAAATGCGTAAGACAGGAAAGAAGATGAATAAATGAGGTAACGGGTTATATGCTACCCCAGGATACTATAGGAATGGGGATTTGTTCCTTACTGCTTTAGGTATGGGGATTTGTTCCTTACTGCTTTAGGTATGGGGATTTGTTCCTTACTGCTTTAGGTATTGGGATTTGTTCCTTACTGCTTTAGGTACGGGGGTTTCTTTCTTATACTGCTTTAAAGACTAATGGAAATATTCCCAGTTGAGGAACCATATAGAGATGCTACGAAAAGCTGTTCATTCGGTAAACTGAGACCTTTAATTGAAAACGTTAAGGTTCTAGAATAATCCTATCATAAATGGTTACCTTTCTCAGTTGCTATAACCTATATAAGGTTGCTATATCCCTAATAAGATTGCTAAACCTCTAACGTTTTTATATTCTTGTGTCATTATATAAGGTTTGGCTATATCACCAATATAAGATTAGTTCTATTCTCATGCAAGTACGGATAATACAATTTGAATTTCATGAACGGTGATAAGAAAAACAGAACGTTAAATCAAAGAACCTTCAAATGAGACCAATGCGGGTACAAAAACTTTTCAAACAATCAATAAAATTTTGAATAATTTAATTCTATAAAATATAATTTAATTATTAGGACATCATATTAATCTTTTTTTTTAATCGGCTTTGTTAAAAATTAAAAGATAAAAACTGTATGAGCATTGGTTGAAATGAAAGAGTTTAAGTCTGCACTACTTTATACCAATTGGAGTACTGTAGCCATCCGATTGGAGTACTATAGTCATCCAATTGGAGTACTAGAGTCACCTGCGAAGAAAACAAACGTTGTAATTTGTGTTTATGAGCCTGCTTGCAGGCTGCTTCCACTTCGTGGATCAATTATATGTACTCAATTTTGAATGGTTTTACTTGGCTTGCATGTGGTTTAACAAGCCGCACGATTTGCAAATTTAAAAATATCAAGAGAAGCCGGCAATGTAATCTGAGTGCGTGTAACTGATCTCGAACTCGAATCCTGTGTGATTCGCAGACGGACTTTTAGGAGAGAATTCCCTCTGCGGCTAAGACTATCATTTATGTGCAAGATAAATCACTAAATATATTGCCAAAAACAAAAACTAAATCTGTAACTCTAACTTACAAAAACATAATCGGTTATCGTTAGATTTTCTCTCGATTCAAAAACATTTAAATCACAAGTAAACACTAACGAAATTTTTAAAAGTGGAAATCTTAACTAATGGATTAACTAATGAATGAATAAAATAAATGCATAAATTGATTAAGTCAATGAGTAAGAAACAGATTCCTTAATTTTTTTATTCTGAAAATTTATATATATATATAATTTATATATATTTTTTTTATATTTTTAATATTATAATATTGTAAATATTGTTAACTGTTTATGAACTTTATAAACTCTATGAAAATTATTACTATTATTTTTATTCTTGTAAATAGTCATGCAATTCAGCCTTAGAACTAGAAGGCTGCAATATGATATTTTCAATAAAGCTATCTATCTATCTATCTATCTATCTATCTATCTATGGATGAGATTGGTTTAACTCGAATAAGACACTTTAGTGCTTTTGTAATGGCACGTAAATGATTTGTGGAAACCAACTCGATCTTGGAGTTATGAAGCTGTTATGCTAAAAACCATTTGTTTATCTCTTTGAATTTCCAGTACCTTTACCACCTCCACCGAGTGAAATAAATGCAACCTTTGTAAACGAGTCCACCGTCCACATCAAGTGGCAATCGCCAGTTTACGAGAAACAAGTACAATACCAAGTCGCATGCAATAAATGTAATTTTGTAAAAGCCGATCTCTGCAACTCCCCTTGTGGCAACAAGACACAGTTTTATCCGGCAATGAGGGGCATTCGTGTCACATCAGTGACAGTAACTGGCCTTGCTGAAAACAGCCGCTTCAGATTCCGAGTGTACTGCGTAAGCACAATAACCGGATCACAGATATCAGCTCCCAATTGGAAATATGCGGAGGTGTTCATTGAAACTACCATTGGTAAGCTCTGTCAATCTTATTGTCATCATTACGCCATTGCTTTTGTCGTTTTTATGTTAATTGTAGAATATGGTTAACTAAATAGGCAAAGATGATGATGAAGACGGCAATTATGGTTACGATAACAAAAACAATACTGATGACGATGACATTGAAAAAAATAACGATAAGGATGATGAAGAAGATGACTGAGGTGAAAACAAGGATGGTGATAGTGACAATGATAATGATGAGGACGGTAATTATAATGAAGAACACGAAGCCTACGATACAGTCATAATAAAGCAATCTAAATCACCTTTTGGTATTCTTCTAAGTTTAAAGGCTTGTACTCCAATCGGATGACTATAGTACTCCAATCGGATTATTATAGTACTCCAATCGGATGACTATAGTACTCCAACCGGATGACTATAGTACTCCAATGGGATGACTATAGTACTCCAATAGGTTGACTATAGTACTCCAATAGGGTGACTATAGTACTCCAATCGGATGACTTTAGTACTACAATAGGGTGACTATAGTATTCCAATCGGATGACTATAGTACTCCAATCGGATGACTATAGTACTCCAATAAGGTGACTATAGTACTCCAATAGGATGACTATATAGTACTCCAATCGGATGACTATAGTACTCCAATCGGATGACTATAGTACTCCAATAGGATGACTATATAGTACTCCAATCGGATGACTATAGTACTCCAATCTGATGACTATAGTACAGTATAGTACAGGTACATTTAAAATTTTGCAAGATATTTCTCCAATGGCTTGCTTAGATGCTGTAGATTATGTTGTACAGGTTATGATTATGGTATGTTATACGTTGGAGTGAAGATATCAATTTTATGTTCGGGTAGTGAAAACAATTTTAACCAGTGAGCGAAGCAAGCAAGTAAGACTGATTGTAAAACAAGAAATAAGATACAAATCTTCACGGAATCGTGTAAGTTTTTTATTTTAAATCATGAACACGTAGTGGAACATAAACTGTTTATATCATCTATAGTGAAAGTTCGGGTATTTTAGTTTTCAAATAAAAAACCATTATCCGTAAAAACAGTCATCTTGAATCACTGTCGAAGTTTATTTGAAATAAATATTAACATTAATACTGCAATTTAGGTTTCACGGCTGATTTTTCAAACAAGAAAAAGAACCAAGCACTCGGAGCAAGGTATCTTGTCCCAATATGCATTGCTGCCATATTCTGTGTGCTTTTTGTCGCTGGAGTTTTCATTTTTTGGATGCAGAGAAAAAGAAGACTGTCGATGGAGTTTAAGCGTACAGAGGAGGTAGAATATTTTCAGTTTT
This sequence comes from Zoanthus pulchellus, assembly GCA_027575285.2. Lineage (NCBI taxonomy): Eukaryota > Metazoa > Cnidaria > Anthozoa > Zoantharia > Zoanthidae > Zoanthus > Zoanthus pulchellus. The sequence goes on from JAOBRB020149350.1 coordinate 7,286, forward strand.
CTAATGGAGGTTTTCCGTATAATTTTTATCATTCAATGTTTAATAAATTGTTTTACAATCTTTGTGAAACATGAGTTCAGTGCTTGTGTTTGATTACTGTATTATTGTAGCGGAAGAGTGTTTGATCCCGTTGAGGGGGAAATTATGTTAAATTATCCGTTAGAGGTTGGTATTCCAGCGTCAACTTCATGAAAATAAATAGCTGAATAACTCTGGTGGAAAGGAATATCACAGACATTTTCAAATATTTGCCTTATTTGGGTTAGAACAAAGGAGCTTGTAAGTGGAAAAACGCGATTTCAGCTTATTCGCAATTAAACTACCCACCTTGCACTAATTAATGAAGAATGGAACGGATGGAAGTCTCTGATTGCCACCCATTATAGATTGTTTCACTGTATACTTTACAACTGATTATCTTGCTAGAGAATACATAGCAGTTAGTCTGGGTATGCTAGTAAACTAGTAAATTATTTAAAGAAATTAAATAAGAGAAAAATAACATATATAGCCCTTGGCGGGAATCGAATCCCACATCTTCGGTTTACTAGTCCGACGTGTGAATCACTACACCACAAGGACCAGCCACGCTGGTAACGCAGCCGGACAATGTCATGTAGATGGTAACTGAGGGGTTTCCAGGGCAATATTTTTCTCTACTGGATAGCTGAACACCGTAAATTATTGGGACGCATATATGGTATTATGTGTAGATAAATCTAATAAAAATGAGTTCAGACTAGTAAATTATTTGCCCTTTTTAAATAAACTATTACAGATTTGAAAACTTTTTAAATTATATCTTGTCCTGATCAATCTAAATTTCTTCCCAGACACTAACTTTAACCCGACGACTTGGCAGTGATCCAAATTACGAGGACATTGACACCTCGGATGACAACCGAAATAAGAACAAATACGAAAATATGCCGTTTGGCTGGGAGATTCCGCGGTGCAAACTTGATTTGGTGCGGCATCTCGGCAGTGGAAACTTTGGCGATGTATACAAGGGTGTCTTAAGGGGAACGTTTAAGGGGATAAAAAACCGACCGGTTGCTGTCAAAGTTACGAGAGGTATGTTTTCATTTTAAACAAATAGTACCTTACATTATGTCTTTATATCTAACGGTTACGGTCACGATCATGATCACGGTCACGGTCACGGCCATGATCATGATCACGGGTATGATGACGGTGGTCATGGTCACGGTCACGGTCACGGTACGGCCACGGTCACGGTCACGGCCATGATCACGGTGACGATTACGGTCACGGCCATGATCACAGTTACGGCTATGATCATGGTCACGATCACGGTCACGGTCAAGTTCATGTTCAGTCGCAGTGCAGTAATGGTCACGTTCTCTGTCGTAGTCGTGGTCATGGTCAAATTTAAGATCTTGGTCCTTAACACTGTTTTCAGTTGGTCATTGTCAAAGTCAAAACTACAGCTTTAATTCCGTTTATGTTGTTTGTTTTGTCATCATGTAACATATTTTATTATGTACATTATTAAAGATGACGTTCAATCCGATGAGAAGCGCGACTTCCTACAAGAACTGGAAATGATGAAGAACCTTGAACAGCATCCTCATGTTGTGACGCTGCTCGGATGCTGTACCAGGACAGGTAAAACACTTCCCGTTATGTAGTTGTTTTTTGCTAGTTTAATGTTCTATTGACTCATTCTACCTTCAGTACTACAATAATTATGATTCATATCCAAACTAGTTGAAATTACTCTAGTGCTAACTCTAGGAGAAAATGCCAAGTTAGACAAGTAGTTAGTTACTTAGATAGATCAGTAGGTTTGTAGGAACTTCAGTAGGTAAGTATAAAGAAAAAGGTAGTTATGTATACGTAGGTATTTAGTTGTGTAAGAAAATATTAAGGGGTGGGTAGGTAAGTAGGTAGATGTGATGGTAGGAAGTTTGGTATGTATGAAGGTAGGTGGATTTAAAAATAGTTACTTTGATAGATTTGAGATTTGATAGGTAAATTGAAATTGAGTAGGCTTGCTTGAAGGGAGGTAGTTAGGATAGATAAGTTTAAGGGTAGGTAAGTATGAAGGTTGATAGGTAAGTAGTTAGTTAGGTAGATTCAAGTTTGGTGGTTATGTTTGAGGGTAGGTAGTTAAGGTAAATAGTATCGAGGGAAAGTAAATATGAAGGTAGATACGTAGGTAGTTAGGTATGTTTGAAGTTAGGTATGTAGGGTAGATAGTATTAAGGTAAAAAAATAACATGAAGGTAGAAAGGTAGTTAGTTAGTTATGTTTGAAAGTAGGTAGTTAGGGCAGATAGTATTGAGCTTAACTAAATATGAAGGAAGATAGGTAGGTAGTTGTAAGGTGGTTTGTAGTTAAGTATGTTTGAAGGAAGGTAGTTAGGTTAAATTTGAAGTTAAGTAAGTATGAAGGCAATTAGTTACTAAGTTACCTAGTTAATTAGTTAGTTAGATAGATAGTTGGTTAGTTAATTAGTTAGCTAGCTAGTTAATTAATTAGTCTATTATAAAGTTACTTTGTTATTTAGTTAATTAGCTAGTTAAATACAGTTCTTTTTAAAAATAAATAAGTTTTTACACATGGAGATGAATTTATACTGTAGACACACCGACGCAGCTTGCAATTTATGATAGTTTGTAAGATAATTAGTTAGGTTGTTAGGTAGGTTTGAAGTATAGATAAGATAGGTATATATAAATGGTTAGAGCTAAAGCCAGTGAAATCGTTCACAGAGTGGAGGAAAGGGCTTTTGACAAGCTGCCTAGTGAATGAGATTAAAGGCAACATCTAACTCTTATTCACGTTGAAATGTTCTGCTTGATTGACGTGAAATTTTTTTTACAGTTACATTGATACGATTTAACTAATATTATTTAGGCAAAATCCATTACCCAAACAAAGAAATTAAAAATATTTAGTTTTTTTAATACATTATATAGATTTCGACAAAGTTTCGTTGAATAGCAATAGTTTCTAAATACTTTACTGACGACAGAGCCCTATGTGTTGATACTGGAATACCTTCCGTATGGAGACTTACTGGGCTATCTGAGACGATCCCGAGGCTACACTGATGTCCACTGTACAGGGGAGCTTCTTCCACCCACCTGTGTGAGCTCCACAGACTTAATGAACTTTGCCTGGATGATTGCAGATGGAATGGCTTACCTTTCAGTGAAGAAGGTCTTGCTATAAATTGCATAATCTTTTCTTAGACATTTTACTGATAAATATTTGTTTACACCATTGCTTAAATTTGTTAGGTTAACAAACAGTCTTAGCTTATGAAGCACTACAATATTAACCCATGTTCCTTAAAAAGAATATTAAGAAACTATTCATACAGTTATTTAATAATCTTCTTAAAGGAAAACAAAGCCTCATTTCTATTTTATCACAAAAAAGGAAATATGGTTGAAAATAACGTTTTGGATTGCAGTCCTTCGTCAGAGTGTGATACTTACAAAACATTATGCTTTTATTAAAGAAATAAAACAAATTAGGAAAATCGAGAGTGAAAACTTGAGACGCAGTCAAAAATTCTCAAAAACTTTGCTGTTCATGTGTGCACCGCAGTTCAGCTGTTACTTTGTTTCTCTTCCAGGCTGAAACGATATGGTCACACCAAAGCAGTTCCCTTGGGTTCATGTACCTACCAGTTATTTGAAGAGTGTTTGCAGTTTAATCAAAATTATGGTCAACAAAGTGGACTACTTGTGGTTGCCACAAAACTCTTTTTAAAACAAACGTTTCAAACGTTAACCGTTGAATTTTGACAATTTGTCACACAGCTGTTTTATGTTAACAGACCTTTCTGGAACAGTTTTTTATTTTGTATATTAGATTGTCCATAGAGATCTTGCAGCACGGAACGTTCTTGTCGGTGACAAGCAAGTTTGCAAGGTGTCGGATTTTGGATTGGCACGTAACACGCAAGAGGATGTTTATACTCGCACTAAAAAGGTATTTTTAAAATATTTATAAAATTAACCTGATCTAACGCTCTCTCTGATTAGCTGCGTAATATTGTTTTAATTAAGCATTAGAGCACAACTTTCTAAGACTTTATCGGCGAAATAAAGCACGCATAATGTTGGGAGAGACACGAGAACGTTGTAAAATTACGAGCCGCACAAGCAAGCGAAAACCATGACTTTATCGGTGTAATAAAGCATAGATTTCAACTAATCAGAGCGCGCGTTATATCGTAGCTATATTCTAATTCTCGATAAAACCACAGCGCCTGTGGCTCGTTTTTCTCTCGGTACTTCTTTCTCTAACGTACAATTCACGCGTGGTTCTATAACTGAACAGAGCCCGCGGGCTCACTATTTATACAGTATATGTGATTGTCATTATGATCTTAGTGAATATGTAAGGCTCCGATTAACGATTCTTCTCAGAATAAAAACATTTATTTCAGAAAAACACATAGCCTGCGAAGCAGCCGGCCCAAGCTCTTTCAACCGTCGATACAGAGGAATAGACTGTCTGCAACGCAGGCTAAAAAACACAGTGATGTCCTAAATATGACGACAACTCTAAAAGGGGCTGTATAAGTCTATAGAGTCTGGATTCAAGTAACTAACCGTGTTGCAAAATCACATTTGACATTTCTGTGGATGAGAGTTGTTGGTAAATCATAGTTTATAGAATTTATGTTTTGTTTAGCTGCGTCAACAATTTTCAGATTCTCAAAACAGTGTATGTTCTGTTTCTCACTGGCTTTTAAGAATTAAGATTTAAATAATTAAATATTAACGAATTAAACTTTAAAGAAAAGAAATATTTTGATATAGTGGAAAGGTTAGACTGGAAATGGAATCAACAGTCCTGTCCGTTCGTCCATTTTATAAACGGTGGACTGAAGCTGTAAAAGCTCGTGGACATAAAATTGTACTCCCTAATCTGCGTTGCCATAGCAAATTTTGAGTCAATCATCATGTGCCAATCCGTAAATGTTAAACCTAGCGCAAGAATTTTCATTTTTTTTAACGGAGAAAACAAAAAGAACCCAGAGACTGTTAAGACTGGTTTACCATATAAGGCAAACCAATAATAGATTAGTCCTTTGTGAGGACAGTTTCTCAATAACAACAGACTACTCCTACCTTAATTTGTTTTCTTAAAACGTTAGCAAACAAGTTTTTTAATTACTTGATAACGATCTCAATGATGGCATAGAAACACTTAAATTATTATAAAGTATCAACAAAATAATATTGCTAGACATCATCAACCATTTCATGCTAAATAGCGCTATAAAAGTTTCGAGATCTTGTAGTTTTTGTCAATTTTATTTCTCAAATAATTGTGGTTTCCTTTCTGTTTCAAGGCCACATTGCCATTGAAGTGGATGCCTCCAGAGTCTCTTTTTAGGGCGGTTTCTACCACTAAGAGTGATGTGTAAGTACCCGGCCATTTTGATGTTCATAGCACTTTGTCATTAACTGTTCGTTCAAAAAGTTACGCTATTTTTCTGGAGTCTTTATTCATTTGATAATTTAAAAACACTAGTATGTCTTCTCTGCTCTGAAGCAACATCTATTGGGAACAAAGCACTTATGCATCTAAAATGAAATATTATAGTTATAATTATAATAATTATAATTCCCCGCTACAAAATCGAGTGGAGCCCTGGGCACTAGAAGTGGCCGAGTTAGCCTAGGGAGAGCTTGGGTAGACAGCCATTTTCAGACTTTCAGTCAAAGATGTAAGCGAACCAAGAAAACGAGAAAAA
>JAOBRB020149445.1:0-11855 GCA_027575285.2 Zoanthus pulchellus
CTACAGTTTGCTTTAAAACCAAAGTCGAAACATCTTTCTTTTGTTTAGCAAAGATTGAAATTGTTAACTTAGTGAGTCTTCTAGGCATCTTTTAGGGTGGTATAGAAACAAAAGAGTTAAGAATACTATCGTACGAAGTAGACTTAGATAGACCTAATAACGTTCTAAGAATATAGCAATTTGCATCTTCTAATTTATCAGATAAAGTTTTAGTTATTCCAATAAGTACTGGACTACAATACTCAAGGTGAGGAAGAATAAATGCCATATATAACTGAATCATTACATGCATTGAAATAAAACGTCTAATTCTACGTAAAGCAATTGTCTTTGCATACGCCTTATTTAACTGAGCTTTTAAATGCTTCTCGAAGGTCAAGTTCGAATCAATGATGACTCCGAATATCTTTAGGGAGTCTTTTATTTCCACAGGAGTATCGCCCAGCCAAAATTCGTATTTATAAGTGTGTGTTCCGATGACAAGAGCTTGAGTTTTTACAGTATTTATTGATAAGTGATTTTTTTTAACCCATTCCGTAATAACGTTAAGTTCCTTATTAATAATATAATTTAGAACCATAGGCAAGTAATCTGCGTAATATTCGGTTGTATCGTCAGCGTATAATCGGAGAGACACAGTGGTAATAAAACCGTTGAAGTCATTGATAAAAATATTAGATAAAAGGGGTCTAAGTAGAGATCCTTGCGGTACACCAGCTGTAATTAGTTTCCACTCAGAAAAAACATTGTCGAGTCGAACTCTTTGGCGACGACCGAGCAAAGTAAGACTTCATGAGATTAATGGCATCTGTGTCAAATCCATAAGCTTTAAGTTTTGCGATTTACAGTTGGGCATTAAGGGTTTCATCTTTTTCCAAAATTCACCAGGATTCTTAGTGTTTGTAGAGGCTGCATAGCAAAAGGCTTTCAATTCCTTGCGCTTGAGAGACCTGACTTTGTTCCGTTGTTTACGATAAGACTCCCAAGAGTCTGGCGATGGATTTTTCTTGTGGTGTTTAAAAAGGCGGTTCCGTCGAGATATTTCACGCGTTATTTCATGTGTTATCCATGGCAGTTGGTCTGATCTTATTTGTTTCTTCTTCAAAGGGGCATACAACTCAAGTACATCATTGTAAAGTTTCGACCAGTGTTCCCAGATGTCATCGGAGTCTTCATTGAGATAGGCTTCTCGCCCTCCGCCATTTTAAACTCTTTTTGATAACAACAACTACATGTTTATTTCAATTAATTAGATATTTACATATATTGCCACTGCCGCAGTTAGCTAATGCTATTCTAGGCAGGCAGTGAAGAACAAACAAACATATTATAAGAATATAAGTACTATAATTATCATGAAATTCAGCGAGAAAACCATAACATTCAAGTATACAGTATTGTTAATGTTAAAGAGGAATGAATAATTAATTGAAGCTCTTAATCTTTTGAAAAAAGCTGAATGAATCATTAATTGAAGTTATTAATCTTTTGAAAAAAGCTTTACCAATTTTGCAACCTCAATATATTCATCTTCCTCTGAACTCTTGTTTGTGTGTGATTTCGACTGCGCCTGTTCGCATGCAGTACAATTCTCTACAAGTCGTGTGGTGCACTCAAACGAGCTCGACTTTGTAGAGTATCGCTTCAGTGATCGCGAAACAAAGGAAAAGTCGAGTGGTTGTCGAGTAGAAGTTTGTTCAGTTTCAAACATCGCTATACATGGTTAGACTTGTCGAACCGTGTATAGTGGGCACTATACAAGGTGTTAAAACGCACTCGACTTTGTAGAGAATACAAGTCGACTGTTGTATGGTGTACAAAGTCGAGAGCGTTTGAACAGGCCTTTAATCTTTAGTTTGAACATAAATCAAATAGCGATATTTCATATCAAAGACGTGATATGAACAAACAACTTTCTTCAACAAGTAAATCCTTTTAAATTAAACCTTTGCTTTTTTGTTTGCATCAAAAATGTGAACTAAACTTCACAAAACAAGAATCACAAAAGAAACAGCTGTTGGGAAGTAACAACCACAACTACTGCTTCGTGTTCGTACTTTGATAAAAGTAACCGTTTATATAGATAGACAGATAGATAGATAGACTCCTTTCTTTAACATTTGAAAAATCTAGAAAAATATTCAGGGTTGTTCTGCTATCAATAGGAGCCCTGGCCATAGACCGGCTAAAAAAATAGATATATGTTCAGACTAGACTATATAAATATGTAAATATAAAAATACGAAAATTGAATAATATATAAGATAAAAATATAAAATCTATTTACAAATTGTAGTTATTAAAAACAGTGCAGGCATGGTTATAGATTGAGCGTTTAGCTGTCTCAGTCCGAACGGGTTCATGGAGGCGATTGCTCTGGTGGGTTGTTCTCGTACATACATTTCTATCAAATATCTGTTTTGCTTCAACGGAGGACTAACGTCCGAAACGTCAATAAGTTTTCTCTTTTTTATTCTGAGTATGATGTACATTTTTATCACTAAGCGTAGTTCAAAATTGTTGTCTTTCACGCATGCGTTAAGTGCTACAATCTAGGAACGCAAACAAAGTAAAAAAACGGTTATGATGCTTTGTTGTTTTAAAAGACAATTCAAACGAACCTAAAAATCCGCGGCATTATCATACCTTTGGGTTTATTTTATTCATTTATGTCTAAATGTGGATGGATATGAAAACCTATTATTTTGAGAACTGCGAGCCTTGATTGAAACAGATGTTTTCCTTGGTGCGTGCGGAGTCTTACAACAACATGCAGCACAAAACATAAGTTCGGAAAATTTTAAAGTTAGAAATGATGAAAATCTGCTTGAATTTAGTTTGTTAACAAGCTGAAAACAGTTGATCACCACTTTATTCCAAGCTATTATTAAAACGTTGCCATAAATACTTCATTTAGGTGCATTCAATCAGTCAGATCTCTACCTTTCGATCACAAGGGTCCCGGTAGGATCGCCGGCTCAGCTGATATTCGAATGTTTGAGCAACCTTCCTTTCCTTCTAAGCTACCTCATATTTCCTGTTTGGAACAAATCTGCTTTGGATTAATGTGTACAGCTTGCCAAAGACTCCTAACACTATCCAGCCAACCTGCAATGGATTAGTGTCCCATCTAGGGGTTGTCAAAGAATTTCATCTGCCAAACACTACACAGAAACCGGAGACGAGTGCCGTCTGCAGGAGCAAATCGGCTTATAAAGAATGTATCACTTGCATTGGTGTTACTGACCAGTCGATATTATCCTGAAGATGCTCAAGTAGAGCGAAAACGTTAGTTTTATACTCAAATAATATTTGTAATTTTTATGCCTTAATTTTTTTGAATTATCCTTAAGATAATACAGCGGTTTGTTACCAATCATCTTCCCTGATAACTAAACCGTAAAACTTTATTCTCATCCATAGTAAATGGAGCATGCTCTTACGGAAACCTGTCAAAAGTACATGCAGGGTTCGACATTAACGCTAGTCCATTAGTCTACACACTAGTAAAAATTTTGTTGGTCTAGTAAACTTGACTGCAAACTAGTCCACATGTCTAGTACAAAAATCCGAGAAACAAAGTATATTTGACAGTATTCCAAATTAAAAATATTATTGTGCAAATCAAAATTTAAGAATCTCGCAAGTTTCTGCCGTTTTGTGCAACCTCCCGCCAAATTCATGAACAATAAGTTAACAATATATTTCAGAAAAATGTTTTCAAACAACATATTTAAATTTCTCAAAATGGGAATTAAATCCAAAAATAATAGGCTTTTAATTTAAGTTTTATCATTTTAGTCACCAGAAATTGTGTTGAAAGCTATTTTTCTTTCACACGTGTATCTTCACAATACGGTGGCCCTGAGGTGACATCGACTTTTTTAGCAACTTTTTATATTTTAGCGCGAGTTTTAGCTTTTAGCGACTTTTTAGCGACTTTTTTTAGCGACTTTTTTTAGCAAGTTTTTTTAGTAAACGAGTCCCATTTTGTATAAAGACCAGTGAAAGTTTTCTTTCAATAAATTGATGTAGAAAAAGTAAAATTAAGTACATCAAGAAACGGGATCATATTATTTTCTTCAAATTCTGATTTGAACGACAAGTTTGACACCCATATTGAGAAACTGTCTAAAAAAGCTGCAAGGAAAGTCGGAGTCCTTTTGAGACTGAGACACCTATTACCCATGCCACTAATGCTAAACTAAGAATCTATAAAACATTTATTACTACAATTAACTTATTGCCAGGTAGTATGGCACTTTTGTAAAGCATCCGATAAAAGGAAAGTAGATAGGTTACAACAAAAAGCATTAACAGCAATCTATCGAGACAAAAATAGTACATATAAAGAACTTTTCGCGAGGACTAAGCTTCCATCGTTAAACAATAGAAGGTTACAAGATATTGCTATCTTAATGTATCAGTATGTACAAGATATTGCTATCTTAATGTATTTTAATGTTCAGTACAATCTTAGCCCAAAATACATTACAAATCTTTTTAACTCTCATAATACAGGATATAATCCTCGAAATTCTGATGATTTTAACATTCCCCGGTTCAACACCACTACACATGGTAAACATAGCATTAGATTTTTAGGGCCGGTCATTTGGTCCAAAATACCTAAAGATATTAAAGAATTGAAATCAATTTCTTTGTTTAAAAAGAAAGTAAGGAAATTAGACATTCAAGAACTATAAAAGCGAAAAATGCTTGAACTGTCCTTTATGTAACAACTAGATATATAACCTTACATATATTTTATTATAAACAAAACACTATATTTTTAACTGTTATCTTATAGCAAACGTACAATAAGCTAATTTTTTTTTAAACTTTTTACAATGTATACAGTATTTTAGAGATTTTCTTCTAGGTATTCAGGTGTCCACCATTAGTTTACTATATATTATAAACTAGAATATTTGACACGTTAATAAAGTCTTTATTATTTTATTATTATTATTATTATTATATCCAATTAGATCATATTTTATTTAGTTCAATTTAACGCGTCTTATATCACTAAGTTCTTCAAAAATTGCTGTTACAACGGTATCGATGTCAGTAAATGCCCCTCTTCTTTTACAGCCTCGGCTTTTCAGCATTCTTTTCAGCTGTCTCAGACTAAGTCTAATTCCGTAGACGCCCCCAAAGGAAACTCAAAATTTCAGTTGCAGTGTATCCAAGAGCGAAGTATTTTTCAATGACTTCGTTACGTGAACGAACTTGATGAAGCATCAAATCTTGGGGGAGAACACCTTCGACCACCTCACATTTCAAAACCAAAAAAAACTGCAATAATAGCATATTGGTCGCCACATTACCAAGAAAGCATATATAAACATAGCACCATTCCTCGCCATTTTGCCAGTCCTCGAGCAGATTACTCGAACCTGCAATGAAAATTGGTCAGTGGCAAAACTCGCTAAAAAAAGTGGCTAAGAAAGTGGCTAAAAACGTCGCTAAGAAGTTGCTAAAAAAGTGGCTAAAAAAGTCGCTAAGAGCTAAAACTCGCGCTAAAATATAAAAAGTTGCTAAAAAAAGTTGATGTCACCGTATCACAAACAGTTGATCGGGTGCCAAAAAGACGCGCCATGTTGATTACACGACCAGGGCGCTAATAAGAATTATTATTATAATATATACACGTAGTTAGACAAGAATGATTACACAGTTTATAACAAATAGCTTTTTTTAGTTCTTGTTTAAATATATATAATCGTGTAATAAAATACATAAGTTATTGTTACTTAATATGTGAATTTGCCACGACTGCCAGTTTTAAACCGTTGATAGCGTTTTCGTATATATATTTCTTTCAGAAGCTCCGACTGAATTAGCTAAGCTAGACAAACCGCCTTTGTACTTACTCAACGATCATTAATTCTTCAGGTACGTTTTTAATTTTCTGAAAATTTCTTGAAGTACGTTTTTCTTTTTTTGTTCTAATTTTCTATTAGCTATTGATGATGGTGTAATATGCCATATCAATAGTACTTTTAACTTTGACATGTATTTTGTTCAGTGGAATGGAATAAAGAATGAATGAAGGGTTCAGAAGCAGAGTGGGCTAATCCTGAAATAGTTGAATTGTAAGTTTTAAGAAAATACAGGTTAAAAATATGCATCCTTTAAAAATTTTTTCAGAGTATTTTATATTTAAGACATGACAAAATATTTCTTTTTTGTGTACCCAGTAATGCTTTAAGTGGATTTATCTGCAAAAAATAAGGCTGTGTGGGCATTAATTTTTGAAAACTTAGTTTGGACTGAGGGAGCACTCATTCTCTGGTTAAATTACCACTGTTTTAAGTTAATTTTGACTAAAAGTTTGAACACATTGTAGTTCTAATAAATCACAGTTGCTTATTTTAGCTAAAAGAGCCCACGATCTGTTGGTCAGCAAAATTGTGGGCTGGCCCATTTTGGCACAGAGCGAACAAGTCAAAACCAATATGGGCTAACACCAAGAAAGCCATAGAAACTATATGAGCTAATGGTGGGTTAGACCACTTTGTCTCTGAAAAGGTGTCATAAAAGGTTATTCATAAAAATCGAAAGAGTGTATATACATTCTTTGAGGGTTAGCCCACTTTGCTTCTGAGCCCTTCAAATACACTCGTGCGAAAAATTGGTATATGCTCCGAGCAGGAATCGAACCCACGTCTCCCTGTATTCTAGTAACTAGGTCTAGAGGATCCAGCATTTTCAGGAAAATAGAGTGAATACAAGATATGAATAAAATTCTTCATTTAAAACACAATTCTGCCTTACTCTTTAGTACTTGTACTGAAATGAAGGCGAAAATCCCAGAGATATCAGGCAAATAAAACCAAAGATGTTTTCTGGCCCAGAAAGTGAAAAAGATCCAGTTGCTATCTACAAATTGTACGCGGAGAAAAGTCCTTCAGAAATAAACGACAAAGACGCGCCGTTTTATCTTACTCTAAATAAATGCAAAAGCCTAGATTCTTCTAAACCATGGTTCAGAAAGTCAGCTGTCGACAGTAATAAGTTAAATTCATTGATAAAAACAATATTATCAAAAAAAGCTGGACTAGGTCCTAACCAAAGGGTATCGCACAGGGCCTGGACCCGAGTCACTATGATCACTGCTTAGCTGGTGAGCTGTCAACCAACTCATGCTCATTAAGAAATCAAGAATCCAATAAGAAGTGAAGATCTTTCATATCACAGTCACTGTCAAATAGAAGTTTACAAAAAATCAAGTACTATTTCGATCATAAAATTAATCTTCATCGGTTCTAGATCTGTAAAAACTGTATCAATCAATATTTTTCGCAGCCGATCGAATTTATAATTTGTGAATCAATAAATTGAATTGTGATTCAGTTGGTGTGTTGTGACTGAATTGGTTTGTGAATTGCCCTTATGGGCCACTATATGCGACTATTATAGTACTGGAAATAAATACTTGATTTCTTTTAACGTTCCACGATAAGTAAAATATTTCCTGCTCCCTCAATACCACGTCCAAAGTATCAATGGATCGAATTCATCGCCATAATACATTTCGAACAAGATAACTAGCATTAAATAGCGCTGTATATACATTATGATAATTTCTAAAAGGGAATTCTCGTCCGTTTTCGTCATATTATATTCAATACGGCGATCGTTAGCTCAACGGAAAGTAAATTTTGAGATCATTACGCATTAGCGGCACGAATCGTTTTTGATTGACAGTTTTTCAACTCGGGGTAAATCTTCGTGAGGGAAAAAGCGGCAAGATCAGAGGAAGCTGCGTATCCCCCTGGTCCTAACTTAAGAAACCACAGTGGTCGGAAAACGATGATCCAAACTTTAGCAAACAACGACATCCAAGCGACGGATGCAACTGTCGGGTCATAAAAATCTTTAGTGTGACCAATTATTCAGTAGTTCCTGAAAAACAGAAAGAGTGAGCTGGCAACAGGAAAAACAAATTCATCTCAAGTTAAAGAACTAGGGAACGAACTTCATTCAGCGAGCTCTGATTTTCAAGACTGTAAACATAACCAGCAAACGATGTCACTTTTCAGCGATGCTATGATTCATGGAGGACAATTCAGTATTTCCATAAACAGTCTTAATCAATCCCCTAAATTGGCAATTTACAAAGGAAAAATGAATTCACCAAGAAAGAAGTACAAACGACTGAAAGCATTGGATTCTGACTCAGATGAAAAACATTAAATTAAAAACCAAAGTTTGTTTAGGCGGTATGGTTTTCGTGCGCTTTGCCTTGAGTGAAAATGATGGCCTCCTCTTCATTCACCGAATGTTCAAACCTTATCGATTTTGTACTTTGGACTGTTAGGAACTATCGCATTTAAAACTGAAAGTTTGCGCCTTCATTTATAGAAATGTTTGAACTTTCTTTACCACTTCAAGAACTATTTTACTTATAGCTTCTCATAATGATAATTTAATTATAATAATTATTTCCAACAATTTATTTAATCAGTAAATTAGTAGCGTTCCAGTTCTCGAAATAAAGACTTTTTGCAAGTTAAATTTTAAATGTTTACTTTAACATATATTTTTGAGTAATCTCAGTATGTATATAATAAACAAATTACATCATGGTTGGTTCGTTTGTGTGATTGTTATTCGCTTGTTGTGAAGAGTCGCTGAGTTTACTCGTTCGTTTGCGACTTTTCACAACTCGTGAATAAGAATCATATGCGCTCACAAACCATGAAGTAATCTCTATTTATGAAACCTAACCGAGCTGCTTAAACGTGAGGTTTTGAAACGCATTTCATTGATCTTGATTTTACAGCTTTGCCAAACTGCTATTACGCTATAGAGATTAAAAGCACAAGTTTACGCAGCTATCTTTCTAATTTTTTCTCATTTTGAATCATCTCAAGCTACTGAAAAGTGTATGAAACGTCTCGTACGCAATAGGTTACATATTTGAAATAAGTATTGTATTTCTGATACTAATATAGCTCACCCGAAATAACTTATATAGGATAGTGGATTATGAAAGATTTCATTTAGAGCCAAAATAATTTGAAAAGCAGTGTTTCAATATCGAAATTTTTCAGGACAAATATTCTTCTGTGAGCCTTGAAGATTCTTTCAAGAGTTATTTAGAAGTCATAGTTCAACCAACAAACTAGTATCATTCATTTATGTTTATTATCATGCACCACTCAACCAATATAATTGTATCTCTGCATAATATATTCTATTCAATAAGCTGTATTTCCATCAAGCAATATTGCACCGTTGGCGGAATACTCCGCATCAATTTTCTCTCTACTATTATTAACAGGAACTAAAATGATATTGATTATCACAAAAAATGCGCTGTCTAAGGCAGCATGTGTCTACTACTGTACTGATATAGAAATATAATATAAAGGAATAAAGAGTGTATAAGAAATAGAATAGGGATAGAAAAGAAAACTTTGTAAAAATGTTGCCTAAAGTACTGGAAAGAAGAGATTAAGCTGGTACCTTTTACCGCAAACATTTCATTGAGGAGAACTGTAACTGAAAACATAAATAACCCATTATTAAATCTTACAACATGAACCATAACGTTGTTCCGAAAGCAATGTAGCGGAGTTCTTAAAGTACAAAAAGTAATGTTCTTTAACCTTTGAAAAGAGTTACGCATTATTATGCAGTATAACCAAAGTCCTAACAGCGTTGAACGCGTTCAACTGCAGTAAAAACTAATGGGTTTTATCTTGACAATTAATGTCAGTTTCTTGTAGCTATAGCTGATATCAGCGGTTGATACTTTGCGATCAACATTGTCCAATTGCAGGAAGGATTTTTCACAGTGAACAAAGGTTGCTTTTTTAACTGTTCTACCATTATCACGAGTGTCCAGTAAAGCAGGTTTGGGTGTTGCGAGTTTAAAAGATCTTCTTAGCCTCTCATTAAAATTCAAAAAATTCTACAAAAGTCGTTTCCCAACTAAAAAAATATTTAAAGTATCTTTGTAAAGAGCAGCTTAAGCCAAAGTTAGTATTTAAATGACTTTCATTCTCTTTGGTGCTCAAACGGCTAACGAAATAAGTTCACGATAATAAGAAGTTTCAGGTTTTATCTGTTTCTTTTTTCTTGCAAGTACTTGAAATATTTTGGCAGACATAAAGGCACTTTAATTATATCGCTTGAATATTTTAAAACTGTTCTTAGGTTTTTCCAAATTCTCTTCTGACAAAATTTAGTCGATAATTCAATTCATTTCAATTGCAAAACACCGTTCGTTTTTAAAAAGCTTTTGTCTGTGTATGAAACTTCATCAGCAGCATTTAGATGTGTGTTCGCAGCAAATCGGGATTGATAACAAAGTCGATATATAACCTAAAAGTATAATTCATTGCGCCCACACTTTAAGGACGACTTCAGAGTTCTCAATAGACTTGAACTAATGTGAAAGCCGTTTGAGTGGACTGAAAAGAGGTCATTATTTCTTTTTTTTCCTTGATCTGTATGAGTTATTTGGCAATCTAAAATTAGTTGGCAAATATTTCAAGTAAGCTGCAAGATTCGCGGGGTGCTGCTGTCGTATAAATTATTCAGTTAGGCGGACGTAGTTGGCGCAGTTGGTAAGATCTCTGCTTTCCAACCACAAGGTCCCGAGTTCGACGCCCGGCACTTTGCTGAATTTCGAATATTTGTGTGACCTTCTTTTCCGCTTAAGCCAACTCAGCTTTCCATCCTCCCGGGGTAGGTAAATGAGTACCAGCATCTGCTGAGAGCTAACCTTTGAGCTTTATGACAGCTCCTTAATTTGGGCACAGGATGTACGGTTACACATTGTAGGAGTACATTGTGGAGTCACCAGGGTATTGTGTTGATAAGTTAATTTATCAGTTTTAGTGAAGTCTCTACGTAAATCGTACATATACATTTTCGTACATATTCGGAGCCTCAGCCTTCCATTGTTGTTATAAAACAATCTCGTTAACTAAATATAAAACTGTCATTAAAACGAATCAACTTAACAGTTTCTGCTCAATAAATATTTCTCTCTTTGTCCTTAAGGCCACTCTCTACCCTATGGGTGTTTTTTAGCCACTTTTAGTGACATTTTTGATGATATCTCCGCCATTATTTGAAAATCGAAAAAAACGATAGTCACTTTACAGATGGACTAAAAAGGAAGGCTCGTAAATATTTTCAGATTTTTCGGATGAGATTTGTGGGAAAAGAATTTGGTTGAATTTTAGAAATTAATTTTGGAGTTGATATTTGATATAAAATCGCCAAACCTTCCTCTAACCAAGTTGGATTGTCGCATGGTCTGGAGGGACGGTTTGGCCGTTAGCCGCCAAACTCTTCACACTCAAATACTTCTCTCAAATTATTCATTCTCCACCAAAATTTAGGGTAGAGAGTGTCCTTAACTCAATCATAAATGGTTCAAATTAGTAATGGTAAACTGATCACCTAAGGTGTCAGATAACCACTGTTCGCACTTAAGCAAAAATATTGATAATTTAAACATCTTGAATTAAAAGGAAAAAATATATTTATTTTTATTTTGTAAAATCCATTTTCAGTAATCTGGAACAAAATGAATAAACACTAAACAATAATTCTGCCGGTATATGTTGGGTTAATTAGTTGATCGAATTGGGCTCACAAAATATAAAATATAAATGAAAAAGAATAGCCAATGCAACGTAGATTTTAAATTTTATAGCAATATATTTTTAGCCAAACTACAATCTTCAGCAGGTACTACCATACATGATGAAGGTACTACCATACCTAATGAAGGTACTACCATACCTGATGAAGGTACTACCATACCTGATGAAGGTACTACCATACCTGATGAAGGTACTACCATACCTGATGAAGGTACTACC
>JAOBRB020149552.1:0-13027 GCA_027575285.2 Zoanthus pulchellus
GACTTTTGGTCTAGGCTAGCCTGCCTACAGGCTCTTTTGTTTTCCTTTTATATTCCGAAAATGAGTTAAAATTGTTCATTAGATGCTTGCGTGGGCACAGATGTGACGAACGCTTTTTGTACATGGTTGGCTTCTTGTGGCACTGCTAACACATAACACATAACAGCTAACAGAATCCCATTTAATTCCAATACTCCTTCATTTCGTGTTTCACGCTTATGAATGAGTGGAAATGATATATTCTAACTTTTAGGAGAATTGAGAACTTTAACAGAGTTCCTGCATCTAACAACTGAGCAGACCTTTTTAAGACCTAAATTTGTAAAATTTAAGACCTAACATTCCTTTGAGCTTTTATTCAAAAGATATATTAATTTATACAGGCTATATCTTTACCAGTTGAACTTATAAAATGCAACAAAAGTGAATGTTCTGCGAAATGTATGTCCCTGTTTGAAAGACCCTTTAAGGTCTATGCATTGTTAAATGACTGAAATAACATGAACAGATTACTGAACGATCCATAAAATTTCACAAACAATGATTTCATCAATATCGTTTAATACAGTACAATCTGCAGAATAATAGAATGAGAAATGAGAAGTACTTGTGAACAAAACATTTAAGACATTTTTAAGAACCATGTTTCAAGGAACATTGGTTTATGGAAAAGAATAATCAAAACTAGTTATAAGTGAATTTTGATGAAGTTCTCATCTCTCCCTATGTACAATATTCCTAATATCTCTTCATAACATTTTGGGAGAATTTAGCATTTCATACAAAGTGAATTATATTGTTTTTGCACTAGCTCCTTCAACAGTACTTAACTGAGAAGTTTTTATTACTGAATCTCTCAAGATCCATCAGTAAGAACTTGCATGTGTTAGTTACCTGGAGAAACTAGTTCATATTTATAAATTATTAGAAGTTTCTGACAGAAAAAGAAATGCTGTGAACAAGAATTCACAAAAAAATGTCACAAAGTGCATGTTTCATTCGAGTTTCAGCATTATTACTTCTCCACCCTTCTGCTTTGCAAATCAACACCACTCTCGTGGCCTGATCACGCGTTGCTCAGCTGCTTACAATAGGTATCTCCACTGACGATAAAGTATTGCATGCTCAGAGGATCATCCATCGCCCATTCACAAGATTGAAATAACGGCTGGATATAAAACTGACTGGAAGTGCCACAGGAAGCCTGTCAAGAATAGTGCTGCTGCTTGCCTAACGGCTCACAGCAACAATCCAGTAAAAAGAGACAACTCTTGAAGCACTTATAACATAGCAGAACTGCCATTTAAACCAAGACTCTAGTGACTACAGGGCAGTCTTTGTTAAACTTTGGAAAGCAAAAAAAATATTTCATTTGAATAAGTTACCTGAAAATTCCTAAAATTAAAGTGGTTCCCAACAAATGGGTGTCAATCGCACTCTTAAAAGTCTGTTATTAACCCTTTCAATCCCAGTTTTATTGTTAAATTCTCCCAAATTGTTCCTATACTTTCTATTGAATAAGTTTCAATTGAGAGAAATTTACTGTTAATCTTCTGTAGTTTGCTTTGCTTGATCAACGCTTAGTTTCTCATTGCCAAATGTCTTATTTTGTATGTGTTATGTTAGGAGAAATTGGGTGTTGATAACCGACTGGGACTGAAAAGGTTAAACTAAGCTAATTTATACATGACGAAACTACTTTTGTATGAGGCAGGTTGCCCAAGGAAGACAGTGCTTTCATGTGGTTTCTGTAATGCAGACCTCTCAACTTTTTAATGTAGTAAAGAGTGAGATTTTTGTGAGGGAATGGGGGCTCAGGGGGCTCGGGAGGGGGGGAGCAAAATTTTTATTAATTTTAAATGTATAAAATGATATTGTTCTGCCTTTTGAAAGCTCTTTTGAAAAAAATAATTATTAAACTACATACGCAATGTCTAATCTACTAGTAACTCTATCCCTAGGCTAAACACTCAAGTTAACACCTTATTTCCTGGGAAACAACACTTAGTTTTAGTACTTGTTGACAGAAATGTAATAGCTTTAAGGTAAATATATTTGTTTATTCAATACTCACGCTAAAAATATAGAAATTACAGGACATTTTCTAAAGTTAAAGAGAAACTTTCCAATTTGTGAGATTTAGTGACTGCTGCATGAGAGTATGAGAGCGAAACTGAATGTATGAGTCTCACACTCAATGCATGAGAGTTGAGTCGTATAGTTATGTTAATAAGATTATGTTAAGATTCTCATTTTAAATTATTAAGATAAGAATCATTTTCCCATTTCCCAAGATGGGACAACCACTGTCGATTAACAGGCTCTCAGCAAACACTGGCACTCATTTAGTTACACAGGAAGGAAAGAAAGGTGAGTGATCTTAGGCAGAAAAGAAGGCATGAACCATTAAAATTAATTATTCAAATTTTGGGAAAGCAAGGGATTAAGCTGGACACCTTCAAGTCAAAATAAAGGCAAACCTCTTATTAACCATACCAACAGGCTTCCCCACGAGTTTGTAATATAACACTTTAGATTTAAGTAAAGAAATCCCTACAACAATGAACTCTAACAGAGAATATTGCTGAATAATTTATGTAAACTGCAAAACAGAAAAGAATGGCTAGCAATTTAGAAGAAAACATTCCTTGGTGCCTGCAACTGAATAATCAACTAATTCAAGACCTTATACATGTATTCAGAATTTTTATATGAAAAAGTAAGCAAGGATTTATCTTTATGTATACTGTATACAGTACCTTGCCCACACTTTTTACAGCCAACAGTTTTGCCTTCAGCTTTTTGATTGGTGAGTATTCCAATCAGCCCTAAAGTAAATTAAATAAATCAAGAGTTTCAATTAAAGACTTCCCTCTTCAAAAGACCGACATCTTCAAAGCTCATTTGAAAGCATTTTTGGCAAACTGTCTATCTTAATTCTTTGATTCTGACAATATTCACACATTTCTGCTACTTAATTTGTCCAATTTGCATTAAACTTGAATTCATAGTTATTATCCATTTTGTATATTTGTTTAAATATTTTATGCATGAACCATTTGAAACCCCTACATCTTCTCCCCTTTTCCTTTGGGGCTTAGTGGGGCATTCACTTTTTGACCAAATGAAAGCTGGTGAGCACCCCTACCTGTAGGGACCCTGTGAGAGGTGAGCTTCCTGGTCCCCAGGGAAAGCTAAATTATGAAAGACCTTTCCCTTATTTCTTTTGTTATTGCTGAATACATAACAAGTATCCAACATACAAATGCATAACCAATTTATTGATATCGATAGAATGAATCATAGCATTTTGGAGAACTGCTATAAATTTTCAAGAAAGTGCAGCCTTTAGTTGCAACTTAGTGACACTACCTATTCTTTCAACATCTTTTCTAGGAATGCAGGAAATGAAACACTACAAACAAAGCTTGTTTTTGACAGTCTTCTAGAATGTACATACATTCATCCACAAAAATGACATGACACAAAATGGTGAAAGGAAGTGCTATCCCCGTCAACCAGGGCACTCAAACAGGGTGAATTTTAAGTAAAAATAATCGCTATGCCCCGCTAAGACCCGGCTCAGGCCAATATTTAGGGCATGGGTCAAAAGCTTGTAAATATCCCCAGCATTGATTTAGGGTAATTTTTTTTTATCTGTTGCTGAAATATTGAGCTTTTAAGTTGCCAAATCAAGCTTCCTTAACTTCTGAAACTTATGAACTCGAAATTGTTGGTAAAAATATAATCAATGATCACTTTACTTTAAAACTTTCAAAACAAACTTCAGAATACCCGGCTTTTCTCTGTAATTTATTCCTGCACATTCCTCGCTCTTAAAACATAACTGTTCAGTTAAAGCAAGACCAATAGTGGACGGTTATTCTAAAGTTGCTCCTAACTGTAGAGGCACAGATACTTACCCTGGATGTCATTTACGCTCATTTTCTTATGGTGAGTGACTGTCAATAAATCTGAGCCGACGAACTTTGCAGCAGCTGTATTTTACATTGATGGAGATTGGAAACGAACTCTTGTTCTCCTCTCATCAGTCCCTTTCGGCCATAAGTTGATCACCCATTGTTTGACTAAAGATATTTTAACTTTTTCCAAAAAAACTTTCATGTTCGAAGTTTACAATGTCCCAAAAACGGGGAAATAAGCGAAGGGGAGGAACAGAATCAGTTGATTCACACGATCAACCATTATTGCAACACGATAACGTTTCAAAACGAGCAAAATTGCACAACAAGGACTTTGCAAATCCATCCGTAAGTGGATCAGATAAAGAGTGTACTGAAAAGAATGTTGTGAGAAGGTCGGGAAGAACACCTAAGGCTAAAGTAAGAGACTACGATGACATAACGAATGCGTTAAGTTCCCCGGATCTATCGGTTCCAAAAGATACGAGTTTCCTGTCAAATTCAGTAGCCGTCTCAGAAGTCAGATCGTCTTTGAATGTAACCTCCGAAAAGAGAAAGTTAGATTTTTTATCATCAATCGACGACGCTAAGGCAGCACCAGAAATAAGCAAAGAAAAAAGTTATGTCAATTTTGAAGTTGGTCATAAACGAGAAACACGAAAGAGTTATCAAAAATATCTTGAAGAGTCCTTGAACACTGGAATTGACCCTTCAACTGATGTGGTCAAGATCGTTCATGGAGTGGATTCGCCCAAAACTGGACTAAAGAGCTTAGGCAAGAAAACACATCCACGTAGCAATGTGACATCAGGACCAGACATAAAAACAATAGGAAAATCAAGCAGAAAAATTGTCCCTGAACAAGAACCAGTTTCAAAGTACGTAACAATTACAAACACAACTCCCGAAGACCAAACTGAAGGAGAGTGGGAGAGTACACCTCCTAAAGTAAGGATATCAAAAAGAACTCCTATTCCAAAGCGCAAATTTTCCTTGCTTGAAGATTCAGATTATGATTCAAAAAAGACAAAGACCAAAGAGTCACCTTTGAGTGAAACAGAAAAAAGCTACACCAAAGAACATCAAACATTTGAATTAAAGTTACAAGCAAAAAATCAGGATGCAAGGCCAATCAGTGAATCAAAAACAAAAGACCCCCCATTTGAAAATTCCACAACACCATCAGGGTCAGTGCTAGCACCAAAAGAAATTAGCAGAGGTAGAAGGCTAACTTCGGCTTCACAAAGAAAGCCTTCTATTTCCAAAGTTAAGTATGCAAAATCAAGTGATTCCCAGTTTCTGCTGGCAAATGTTTCTCCTGGAATTTCTGGTGAAACTTTAGCAATCGTTCCCAAATCGCGGGATGATTTCCCTGATACTGAACAGATAACACATCAAAAAAAGACAGAAAAGAAGAGAAAAAAGAAAGCCCCAACACCTACGGGTGTTGAGTCAGTGGGGTCTGCTCTTTCCAATGCTTCATTTGAATCAAATATACCTGAAGTGAAAGCAAACCTTGTACCAAAATCTATCGCGCAAAACAGTCTTAAATCAGAAGAGAAAACAAAGAAATCTGCAGCAAAAAAAGATTTAAAAGAAACCTCAAATCAAGGAGTTAATGCAGACTTCTCATCATGTAGTGGTGATAATAGCCTTGCAATTTCTCTGCCTCCAAGTGTTGAAAGTCCCAAGTCTGCCTTAGATTCTAAACTGGAAAGAAGTTCATTAGGTTTAGCTGTTCATTCAAGTTCAGATTTTAACAAGAAAAAGAAAAAAAAGAAGCAATCTAAAGAGGTGACTGCTAGAGTGATCAGCGAGTCAGAGCCCTCACAAGAACACCATCATCATCATCACCATCATCACAAGCATCATAAACACTCAAAAACAAAGAAAACTACAGAAGCAGCAAGCGCAGAAGTTCGAGAAGAAGCAGGTGAACATATTATTCTAAAATTACATCTGTACAAAGATGAAAGATCTAACAAATTGGAAGCAAAAAAACAAAAGTCAAAAACTCCATCAAGTGAGTCCAGTGGAGAATCCCAAACACAAAGCCATTCAAAATCAAAAAAGTCAAAAAGATCTGATACTCCTCAAAAAGGCCTCAGCAGTTGGGATAGCGGTAAAATTGAAAACAAAATGAAACTATCAATAAAATTCAAAGGCCTTTCCAAAAACCAGGGGAAAGTTGAGTTACCTTGTGGAGATAATGTATTACCAAGTGACCAAGAAAGTCAAGAAAGTGTTTCTGAAAAAGGCAAGCAGAACAAAGATGGTAATAAGACCAAATGCATTGATTCCATTGAAAAACAGCAAAAAACTAACAAGAAAGACCAAGAAAAACAACCAGTAAAACTTGTCATCAAAAAAGATAAAACATTTTCTAATCTATCAGAAATTCACGATGAAACTAGCCAATCACCTGTACAGAAGACAAAAAAGAATTTCTCAACAGAGCAGAAAAAGAAAGGAAAAGA
This sequence comes from Zoanthus pulchellus, assembly GCA_027575285.2. Lineage (NCBI taxonomy): Eukaryota > Metazoa > Cnidaria > Anthozoa > Zoantharia > Zoanthidae > Zoanthus > Zoanthus pulchellus. Next base: position 6,401 of record JAOBRB020149552.1, read on the forward strand.
AGAAGGTTTTGGTAAATCTGCTTCACCAACAGTAAGTTGATATATGTTTAAAATAAATCATCTTCTTCCCCACAGAGTACTCCATGTATTGCAATATTTTTATAGTTACATAATATAAAGTAAAATCATGGTGTTTTTAGTTTTTTCTTTTATTGAATTTGAACAAGATTTCAAACACTGTCAATACAGTATTAATATTTTATAATCACAATTCTTTTAGCATCTTCTGTGTTGCAGAAATCTTCTGTACATGTCAACACTTTCTACTGTATCTGTTTGATAAATTATGTTTCAGAAGAAACCCTTGTCAGCATATTTATTGTTCTGCAAGAAGCAGCGACCAAAAGTTAAGGAGGAAAATCGTGGTCTTGGTAAGTCTTAAAGTTACATTTTGAATAGTTTCCTGATAATATGTACTACATATTTGCATTTTAAAAAGTGTTTTGTAATGGCAAGGCTTACAATTTTTTTCTTAGTGATGGTCAGTCAACTGATATTAGAAATTTCTCCTTTTTGGCTGGTCAGACAAATAAGTTGGATAGCTAGCAAAGTAGGGTAAATCCGGCTTCCACTGGTCACAGGAATAAACCTGGATCAAAATTGGATTCATTTAATAATTGATTTTAAATTAAAGCACATTTAGAAGGTCATAATATGTTTCTTGAATCTGCTCGTAGAGTTTTCACAAATTAGCAAGAAAGTAGGAGAAGCATGGAACAGTTTACCAGAAGAGGAAAAGCAAGTAAGTCTACCTTTTAAATCGATTCTCTGATATTTTCTTCCCTTTGCAGTTCATTGTCCGATCACAATCATTCTCAGACATAATATGATTTGTTTAAAAATTATTTTTCTTCCATGTTCACAAAAGTTCATTAAAATTGAATTAAAAATCACCTTTAAGTGATGAATCAAAATAGTTCTTAAAGTTTTGACACACCAGTGTATATTATGTACTTGTAAACTTCATCTCACAGGTTTTACTGTTCTACTGGAAAAACAGATAATTTCCCAACACTTCTGGAATTTTAAGAAAACATGTTTTTTTTTTGTCAGACTTCAAAACAAACCAAAACCTACAGAAGTGACTGACTCCCAATTATATTCTTTGTATTTTTTGTGCTGTCAGTTTCTGTTGTGGCTACTGTTGCAGAAATTACTTTGATATTGTTGTGTTCTTGTATGCCGAGGTAGAGAAAGTAATACTGGGTTTGGGTCCTAGAAAACGTTTCTTTTTACCCTGGAGAACTCATGGAAAACAGGCAGTGAGCACCATTTAATAACCAATGGTACAGTTTAGTATCTGAACTGATTTAGTTTGTTTTTTATATTACATGTACTTCACAGAACTGGAAAGATAAAGCAGCAGAAATGAAACAACAGCTTGAAGCCAGTGGTACACTATCTTCTGGAAAGAAAACAGAGTCAAAGGCTGATGCAAGACCAGACAAACCGCTGAAGCAAACAAAGATTAGTAGTCCTAGTAAGGCAGAGAGTGCAACAAGCAATTCAACTGCTCAACCCATTGATATGGCTGCACATCTCAAACTCTTGGGGGAATCACTAATGACTGTTGGGATTTTGTTAAAACAGCAGGTATGTTGACTTTAGTCAAAACCTACATATTAATTAACAATTATTCCAAGAGTTTGCATTGGATATGAGATGGTAAATAGCCAAAGAGGAGCGTAGCACTGAGTTGGCTTTAATCATCTTATATCCAACAAGCCCGAATGGAGTAATTGTTTTATTAAATTTCATGAGTTTTCCGCACTTTTCGATACTTGAAAATAGCAAAAAAAAATTAATAAATTGAGAAACAAGATCTTTTTGTTAGTTTCCATATATGGTCATTCGGTGTATGAGCTGATAACCAAGATTGAGTGAACCAATCAGAATGCTAGAAACGCAATATTCGAGGTTGAAATTTATTAATAGTAGATGTACCTGGTTAGCCCAGCTGGTACTGCAAGGTGCCAGTCTTCTGTGGGAGGCTCAGGTTCTGTCCCTGGCCGGACCATTATTTAGGGTCATAAAATAAGTGAGGACAAGGTGCTGCCTTTGCTTTAATGTATGTAAATAGTTAGAGTGTCACCTCTACGTTGAGGGTGTTAAACCATGGACCCTCAGACATATGTCTGTGTCTATGTGTGTCCATCTGTCTGTCATACAAAAGATTTCCATCTAGAGTGATAAAGATGGTTTCCCCAATGAATAACCCTATTCCAGCTAAATACATTTTTAACACCTAAATATAGTCATTATTATTGTTATCAGTATTATTATTATTGTTGTTGTTATTATTATTAATATTTAAATTTTTATTATAATTGTTGAATATTATTATTTACCGTTACATACTTGTAAGTGATAGCCATTTATCTATTTACAAACATGTAGGGACCTAATACGGTTCTGTGGACCGAGAAAAGATAATAGGACTAAGGGTCCCTTATACTCAAAGGTCTTATGCCAATTGCAAAAGTAGCAGTGACAGAAAATTTATGTTATAAACAAAACAATATAAATTAATAGGAGCTTTAAATATAAAACTAGAGAAAGTCTTTATTCAACTACATAGATTACACACAAACATAAACCATGTAATCCTAGAAAAATGTGATTCTTCAACTATCTATAAAAGATTAATGTATTAGTTGCGGGAAGATAATGCAAATTAATTTTATGTGTATGATTTTTTTTAGTTGTTACAAATTAAAGTACATATAGTTATAGTAGTTGGTGAACAAATATTTCTGAACAACTGCTACTTAATAGTATAGTTATTAAAACAGTCCTTGAATATCCTTGATATTTTAAGTTCATATTACAGTAGCAATTATCATTGATTTTATGGAACCGGTTTCTTCTCCTTTTAGAACCAATTGGAAGTGCATGGCAGCTTGTCTGTGTTGCTAGACTCTGCCCTTTGTGCAATATCCCCTTTGCTATTTCTAACTTCACAGATTCCTGAAGCCTCAGGTGTTTCCATGGAGACTCAGGTTAGCAGAACGGGAGTTGTTTAATTGTTTCTTCTTTCTGCATATATTATGCTAATTAAGATAAAGATGTAAGCAGTGGTCCGCCTGTTACGCAAATACAACACAAACTGCTTATAACCTAGACAAGAACATGTATATAATTTTATGTACATGTTTCATTAAATCGTTCATCATTTTAATCGTAAATTTGTTTCTCGTCGACTCATCTTCCATCTCTCGTGCCTACTTGTTTTGTCTTTTCCTACTCATCTGGTTCTAATTCATCAATATATTCATAACAAACATTATTTCATTTGTTCAAATAGTATATGTCATAACTTTTGGGCTTCTGTTATTTAATATAATTTCATGCCCAGGGTTCGAAATTAACAGTAGTCCACTAGTCCACACACTAGTAAAAATTTTGGTGGACTAGTAAACTTGACTACAAACTAGTCCACATGTCTAGTAAAAGATTCCCGAAAACAAAGTATATTTGACAGTATTCCAAGTAACATTTCGTTTCAAATCAAAATTCAAAATATTATCGTGCAAATGAAAATTACAAAATTTTAAATTGTCCCACAGTTGGTATCACTATCAGTAGTACAGTTTACTGATTTTTCAAAGCCATGAGTGACTTAAGATTTAATTGGTTTTAGAACAAAACTGCATGAAGTTGTGTTAGTATAATTTCTATTTAACAATTGTATTTGGGTGAATAAAAACGATTTAAAATACAGGTATCTTTACTGGTTTTGTAAATTTAATGAAACACAAAGCTGTCTAGTAAAAGATGGGGTGGACTAGTAAACCCTGCATGCCCATTGTTCTTTTCGAATTCATCTAAAGATACTCCAATCTTCGACAGGTGCAAATATTGGACAATATTGCGTATATCATGCCGGGCCTTTAATATGGAACAACCAGTTAATTGGATAACATAGATATCGATTGACCAAGTGCTCTTGCCATAACATAGATCCGGTTTCACTTGGAGGAACTTTTGGTGGTGAAGATAGAAGGCGGATTGATGTAAGAACTTTGTTTTTCAGCCACAAGGTCTCGAGGTCACGTTTCTTTGAATATTATGTGTGGACATCATTTTAACGTCACTCATCTTTCCATGGGCACGCAGTCAGTAAATGAGTCATGGATTAGTGTCATTTCCAACCAAAAATAAATCGCTCCGGTTTGTTTACAGACAATTGAAGGCTCCAACAAGCCAGTATATAAGCTCTTAAAGAAAATACGCTGGATAGACTAACAAGTCTCCGGTCATAACACTTCATGTAAAGTTTTTTAAGCCACAACGACTACAATGTCATTAACAACTCTAGTTTGTACTTTCTGAAAGACTGTTATTCGCAATCATTTGATAGATAACTTTATGTTACACAGTATAATCATTTAGCCAATTCAAATCCTACCTTCAACTCCTTGTACCAGGTCAAATGCAACCATTTTGTAATCCGCCTTGATAAGTGGCCTGGCCTACCAGGAAAACCTGCTTTTAATAACGGTGTTTGTATATGCCATTTTATTGGGAGTTTTAAGCTATGTTGACCAGACAAGTATATTTAAATAATTTTTAAATATGATGATTGCGCTGCAATGAGCAACTAAGATCTATGTGCCAATGCCAATGTCGCATTAATTCTATCGAAAACAATATATTGTCCTTATTTAAGTTTTAGTTTAAAAAACTTATTTAAACTACGATATTGATATGGAAACAATAATCTTCTAGATACTTTTAAAAAAATGAGACGGATATCAAGTGAAACCAATATGGGACATGTTCGTAACACGAAAAAGTTAAAGTTTCCCAACTCAACTGGCTCGTTTATATATAGATTATATATATATTAAAACTATACACTTTTACACTTTTTATTGTGCTGAAGTTTTGGCTCCCGTGTTTTTATAGTATACTATTAACGGGTTCAATATGGAATTAATTTGCACGAGTGTGTCACAATGAAAATCGCTCGAACTTCGTTGTAAATTTTCTTTGTCTTTCATTCGGTGGAAATATTTCTGTAGCCACGAAAATACAAACAAGGTCCGAGTGTTGTCGAAGGAGTTCATCGAAAAGTATATTTGGCAAAACTCGCTGGCAGGTGACGTGTTGGAAGACACGAAGTTTAACTGAATTTGACAGTTACGAAATATTTTTACGATAGTCTACATTATTTCAGCAAAGCATTTATCAGTCATCCAAACGAAAAGAAAAATAAGTTAGTGTTGTCGAGAGAAATCATTAAAAAAAAAATTTGTTGCGAAGCTCACTAGCAAGAGAAGTGTTGGAAGACACTTTCGAAGTTGAACTGGCAGTTATGAAAGATTTTTACGTCAATCTTCATTTTTTTAAACAAAGCATTTCACACAGTCATCCAAACGGCCTTACTCATGCAGGTATTTTCATTCTTTGTGCTTTTTTAATTTTAGTTATTGTTTCATTTCAATCGCCAAATCCATTGAAAACGCCATTTTGTTTATATTCAAGATTGAAAATTTCTCCATCGTAGTCATAAAAACTTCTGCTTTTTGATTGGCTTATCAGATTTTTATTGTTTATTATCCAATTAGATTTAAAATTTTTGAAGTTTTAGATTCACGAAATTATAAATTTCTGCACAGAATGTATGTAGGTAGGTAGGTAGGTAGGTAGGTTGGTAGGTAGGTAGGTATGTAGGTAGGTATGTAAGTAGGTAGGTAGGTATGTAGGTAGGTAGGTAGGTACGTATGTAGGTAGGTATGTTGGTAGGTAGGTAGGTAGGTATGGTGGTCATTAGGATAGGGGTTGGGAGAGCATCCGAATACCGTGTCAGAAAAAGGAAAATCGAGCTATACCGTGCGTAAACATCAACAATACCGTGATACCAAAAATGAATCCTCCAAATTTATAACGCTTCTGTATAAACAATGTAGAACACGGATCAATACATTGTACCACTTCATGTAGCTCCCACTTTTTACACAGATCAATATCACACCAAATTTGTTTCAAATTTCTGTACGGGGGCGTACTTCTTTCTCTCGGCAGGCAGTTCATCACCTATAACCAACCGGGCTGAATAAAAAACCCAAAGGCTTGAAAAAATCAATCTAAAACTAGCGGTTTCTATCGAAAGTGAAGTGCTGCGATATATGCCCATTCGTTGAGAATAGTATGCTTGACTTCGCACAATTGATAACTGAACGCAGCGTTGACAACAGTTGCCGCTATTTTTTTCCAAAATATTTACATTTGAATGTGACTTTCAAGAAAGCTTAAAGAAGGGTATCTTTAATGTATTTCAGTTTTCGCTTGAACGCAAATTGGCGAGGAGTCGGACTTTGCAAGTTGAATAAATTTTATTAACAAATGTAATCACCTCGTTGCAGTGAGAATTCTTCGAGCAGAAACGGCGTATTCTTTAAGTAGGGGTGCAACACGGATGAGTTTAAAATCACGAGGAACAGAGATAAATAATGTCAATAAAGATCGCCCTGAATGAACGGTTTATTATAAAACTACCCATCTCATTTCACTTGATCTAATAAAAACAAAATTAAAAATCGGGGGCTGAAGAGGAATAATGGGATGTTGATTATTCCATTATTCCCATACAAAAAAAAACTCGTTATTCCATTATTCCAAGAA
>JAOBRB020149663.1:0-13027 GCA_027575285.2 Zoanthus pulchellus
ATGAGATATTGGCACGGTTATGCTCTGATGACCCCATACAAATCCTTGTTAAATTGGCTTGGTTCCTAACGTGAGGACCAAAGCCATTTTAAGAAGGATTTGTATGGAGTCATTAGTGCATAACTGTGATGATATCTCGCCGGCAATTTGCACCAAGATGCTGATTTTTAGGAAGGATACATTCTTAGTCTTCATCTCTCGGATAATCTTAAAAAATTCCATAAGTTCACAAATTTATATTTTTGTGATGTCACACTGTACGACTCTATTCAAATAAATTTTAAAAATTGAAATGAGTTATTCGTAAATAAATGTCGCCACTTTTTAAAAAACGCAAACTTTGTTTCTGTAACTTTGGTTTTGGTGCTTAATTTCAAAAGGAAAAACAAACGGTAGTTTGAGCTTTTGGCAGCCTGAGAACTCGTGGACAAATGAGCCGACAGTATATTTTGAGCTTTTGGCAGCCTGAGAACTCGTGGACAAATGAGCCGCAGGCTGGCAAGCGTTGAGAAGCCTGGTTGCCATGCATAAAAAAACCCTTCATAACAGACTGAATGTTTTTAAATCGTCATCATCCTTTGCTGTTACACGTGGCTTGGCGATGTCACACAATGCATATATGGCACCAATGTTTCGGTGAATATGCTTGTGTTGACCCACCAGAGACACCTCTAGCTCCTCATCTTCATTCAAGCTGGGAAAAAACATGGACACACAAGCAGACTCTACAAGCTTATCCTCCATATTTTGACAACTAAACTTGAGAACCTTCCCAACTTTCACATCAGAGCCATTTTTGACAATAATCGATGACAAAGTTCCTTTGTTTTCTTTGCCAGTTGTGACCCAAGTTAGGGTTTTACCAGTGATAGGATCATCCCTTCTCCTGTGACAGGACTCCTGGAACTCTTGCTCTGGTTCTGCCTTTGGTCTCAGGAAGCAGAAGAATTGTTAAAAAAAAGGCCAAGGAAAACCAGAAGAGTTTTTGATGATTAAAACTTTTACTTAATGTATAAAGACTTTTATACAATGGGTGGTTAATTATTTTTCATATATACCCATTTTTTCCATTCAGAGACATGAAAAACTATTCCATACATTTTATTGTGAAAAAGTTGTTTCTAATATTTGAATTTTTTATAGTAACATGCATGTTTTAAGACAACTTTGCCTTTGATTTTAGGTAAGTTTATTTATAAGTTTTTTAGTACATGAATAAACTATTATAATAAAATGATTACCTGTTTTTGAAAATGTGTTTCAAAATAATATGCATTTGTTTCATACCTTCTTATGATTTTTCACAGGATGTATTGAATTTCATAATCACATCGTGTTTCCCAGCCCCAGGGTTTTCGCATGATTATTTCCACATGGTATTTCACATTTCTGTGAAATAATATGTGAAAAACCACATTTGAAATCCCTGAGACACTTTAAAGAAAGTTCACATGGTTTTCACATGAAATTCACACACTTTTCACTGGGTTTCTCCCAGTGGTAAACGCCATAGCTTTGATAGGTTGTTGTTTGCTCATGATTTTCGAGAATTTCAGAAAGTTAACTCAACTTTAAGCGCTGTTAATAAGTGTTATCTCAATCAATACTTTATAAAAATGTTTTTGCACGGTAAATACCAAAATTTAAGTTAAACATTAGTAAAAATATAATAATTGTTTACTAGTAAGAGTTCTTTTACTTTTTATCTAGAATAAATCGAAGAGGAGTACTTTATTTTGGGCCACCCGGCTCATCAAAACACAAGACATACTTCGAAATTTCAATTAATGTTGCAAGATATATTTAATATGCTAGACTGCTTAAAAACAATCATACCAACCTTGTCCAATCATTAAAGCCAAGATTTAAATTGTAATTAATTTCAACGTTTCACTAATTACACCCAAAGTTGCACAAATTATTTCTCAAGCCACAAAATAGCAGTCGACGTTGAAAAAAATATTTGTCAAAGTAAGCATCTTCGAGTTTCATGATAAGGTTGAAGAAACTACGCCAAGGTTGAACGATTTTATGGCAAAGTTGAAACGTTGACAGATAGTTTCAAAACATATAATGGTGGTGTTGGCACGCTTGAGAAATAAATTATGCATGGGTGTAATTGTTGAAACGTTGAATAACTATTTTCAATCTTGGCTATGATATTGCATGCATGGACATATTTATAGGTTGAACTTTTTTAAGCTGCCTTGAAAATTATCTAAAAAATTTTCAATATTAATCGGGTTTTTGTGCCATTTTTTACGTTTTGATGTAAATTACTACTGATGTTGCCAAATTTTAAATATTTCTTGCCGTGAATTTTATTTACATTCTTTTTTGTTATAAGAACGTCAAATCTTTCGACTAAGGCTGAACGTTCTTAAATATTTTCGGTTTATCGGCCTCAAATGTTTTTAAAGATGTTTTTAAAATATCTTTACTAATTTTATTCAATATAAATATTACTAATAGAATAGTTTTGTTCAATGACTATCTTGAATAGTTGTCATAATTTGTGTTATTTGTGAGATAAAACTGTACTGACTTTCTTGCCAATTTGTCTCAAGAACTATACCTAAGAACTGCAATTTGGTAAATGAAAAACCTGTGATGTAAAATTGTTATCTGCAAACTTTTATTAGTCAAGAAGGCCAAGCACATTTTTCAATAACACTAGATATGAAATAATTCATTATAACATAAATATAGATGTTCTTCACGTTTTCTCTGCCAGAGCATGTTCTCACACGTTCTTAAATTTTTGGCGATTACCAGCCTTGTGTTCTAATAAAAGAGGCCGTTTTTATAAAAAAAAAAAGATTGAGTGGATTCCTTTTCGGCATTCCGAATGCTGCGGTCGAAAGTTAAATTACAAACATCTGATTTTAAAAAAGCATGCTTTGTTTAGCGAGGAATTCCTCGTCAGTTCAGTATTTTATTTCTAAGTCCATAGATGACTAGTTTCTTATTATAAAAGCGATATGGAGCCTTGAGTGTACGTGACGTCAGTGAGCAGCGTTTATTCCAGCAGAATTGCGCTTAGCTTAAGCATAGAGATTAAAATCATATTTCTTAAAAAAAGAATTTGTACAATTTGACATTTTTGTGTTGAAAATAAATAAGTAATTGACCTTTGATGCTTTGATGGCAAGATGTGTTTGTGGTCCTACCTCCGTTTTGTGAGAATACTTTCTAAGACTGGCATATTGATACTTAGAGATGGTAACAGGACCGCAGACAACTTTTTTACGGCGTTCATAAGGTCGGAGACTACTAGTAGAAGAGTTGTCACCAACACCAATGGTCATTTCATATTTTACTTGATCCGAACATGTCTCACTTACAAGTTAACTTGTATCCGCTGATGGGTAAGCTTTTTATTTGTTGTAGTTCTGTTTACCTATTTGTGGCTCTTAAGATATCTTTTTTGTTTACAAATACAAGCGGTATTTCTTCCACTTTCGTTTTTCTATCAGTACAGTCCCTTGCTGGTATAGCCATATAAAATCAGTATTCAATTTACCATCTGGTAGGCTTCATGCATGAGTGTGATCGAGTACAATGAAAAATACATTGCAATTCATGAGTTTAGTGGGTATATAATAGCCTGTGTTTCATTGTTTCTACATCCAACTTGTTTTTATAAAATTAATGTGAATGTATTCATTTTGTGAGTAGAAAGAGGCAAAACTTTAAACGAGATGAAAATTTTGGGAGTTAGGTATTTTTTTGAAACTTATATTGATTAGCAGTAACCCAAAGTTAATAGAAATTATAATATAATAGGCTTTCGAATCATTTGATAAGTCTGGGCCCGAGTTGATTCAGGAAAGTGAAATTTGAAACGGTTGACAAACACAATTCAACTGGAACTGTATTGAATGCCGAACGGCTTGAATCATTAAATATTCTTGGTTGCATAACGTCGTTCATTGCAAGTGTTGTGTAAGAAAGTCCTGACTAAAGGTAAGTCGACATTTTGAAGACTATCTTACTTGTATAAACACATAAATCTTCGTAACTTAGAACGACTTGACTTTACATATATACTGAAAACCCGGGCGAATCTCTTCTGTGACCAATTATGAAATCAACTGAACACATCAAGGATTGTGAACAATTATGAAACTTTACGAAGTAAAAGCTGACAGAAAGAGTAAGATAAATTTAAAACAATTTGAGTGGAAATTATAATCTTTAACCAGGAGCAAATCCTTCATAAAGATATTTTAAAACGTTGATTGTTCGTTGAAGAAAACTAACCGATGATTTCTAAGTTACTTTCACATTTGAAAACATTTAAACATATAATATTATATATATATAAGTCTCAGTCTAAAATGAACTAAAAGTTCGATTTTTTGAATATTATATAAAGATGATTATAATAAATTAACTGCGTTTAAAGTAAACGATAAATTTGTAAACAGATTGTACGAACTGATTGTCCAGCCAACAAAACTATGTTTGAACAAGATTTCTAACGTAATAAAACATTGAACAGCAGGCGAGTAGCTGATATTTGCATGTATTAAACCGTTTTAACCTAATATGGTTGCTGTTAGATTTTATACATTTAAAAAACATTAAAGCTTTTGCTGTATAGGTTGTTGAACTTTTACACTTCAAAATGGCATTCGTAATCTTAAAGACACTGACCTTCTCAACAAAACTTATCAATTAAATAATAGAAAACGCAATTTGCTCTTTTTTATCATTGTATCTTGTGATGCGACAGTGTTTTTATCGTCGAGATGAAGTCCAGTAAAGTAAAATCGAAAAAAAATGTTGATGTTAATTAGAGAAGTTTCTGTTAATCATCACTGTTGTTCGGCGAGAAGGAAATGTTTAACAATTAATGATATTTGCTTAAATTTTCCCAAAATGAAATAAAAAGATTTAGGAGCTGAACACTTTTTAGCAGTGATTTTATTTTTTTTCAATTTTTGTTTTGCGCGTTAACAATGGTTTTAAGTTGCATATTCAAAACAACAAGCGTTTTTTGTATTTTTTTTTTTAAATGAAAGTTTTCCGCACTTTATGAGCGGAAGAGCCCCTAAATTTTTCTGTTCTATATTTCTGAGCCCCTCAATTTTTCTATTCTATTTTTGAGCACCTTATTCCTTAATGTTTTTCTTTTGTCTTTTTGTTTTCCTAAAGAACCAGATTAAACTGATTTTTAAAAGCATATCTTTTTTTACTTCAATGCACAGTTACCATATTTACAGTATCTGTGTCATCTTGACAAAACCCTCAAAATGTTTGAGTAATTACAAGAAAGACTCCTTTTTGTTATGTTGAACATTTTCTCGGCCCAGTGATACTTTTAAGTCGATAAGTATTGAGAAGAATTCAACTCAATTTTCTACTTATTTCCTGATTTGTAAAGATGTTTGTCGGTTGGTAATCTTGTGTCGACGTAAAAGTGTACGCACGACTATAGAGAAAGTAAAATACGCCGTGAAATTTTCGTTGTGATCGGAAAACTCTTTGGCTTAAAAGATTTATAAAGTATCAAGTTTTTGAACGCAGCTCTTAGGCTTATAAGATCCGTCTTTAAGAAACTTTGAAAATTTCTTCAATAATCTTTAAAAAAAACAACTGCGGAATGATATTTGAAACGAGTAATGTTGCTTTCTATAGCTTCTACCTAATCGATAAAAAAAGATAAAACTAGCCTCGTGGTAAGCAGGTGATTCTTTTATAGCGTCGAGTGATTTAGTTTTGTAATTAGATTTTGGGAAAAGAACTTAGTGGTAAGAAAGGTGTTCGCCATGTTTAAAAAAAGAAGAAATTACCATAAATTGTTTAATTTAAAAGTTGTGCGTACATTCTCAAAAATGAAGAATATTAAAGTAATCGATTGTTGACTATTGGACAAAAAACGCGTTCGCTCGCCGTAGAAATTTAATAGGCATCTTCAACCATCTCATAAAATAAAATCTTAAATCTTCTAGAAATGTCTTGGGAATTTTGAATTTACTAATCGACCCTATTTGACACTTAAGCCCTCAGTGTAACAAAACTGAATAAGCAAATTGTCAACTCTAATGACTTTTAGTAAGAGCTGACATTATATATGTTTGCCAATCCATGGCTCTCTAATTTTAAAGGCCAGAATGTTTTTTTTTTTCAAAGCAGTACTTAGAACTCGTCTTTTGCTCTAGAACTGCAAACTACTAGTGAACTGAGGTTGTCGTTTAAAAAAAACATCTTTTGACTAATGAACTCATGCTTTGATCTAGACTACACGCTTAGTTTCTTATAAGAATAAGTATTCGTAAATTTTGCCGAGGCTATCAAACTGGTCTTCATTTTTTTAATGTTTCAGTCTCCATTTGTTCTTAGTTTCATAAATACTCTTTTTCTTTGGCCACCTCAGTTTTGTAAGACTGAGTAGTACACAATCAGCGGTGAGATATATATAAATGTTTTCTCTTAATTTGTTCTTACTTCTGCGAGCGGTTTGAAACAATGAAAATTATCGATACAAAAAGGTGTGGCAGTTAAAAAACAGTTCTGATCGTCCTACAGGAACTTTCACTATTAAATGAATAAGTGTGGACTATAAAAACATTTTTACAAGTTTTGAGGTATTAAAAACGACAGCGAATTTCAGATTTAATATCATGGGAGACAAATTACTCTTTAATTTTGGCGCGAAATTTCAGCATTAATTTATAATTTCACATGTGAAATTACAAAATTGCCATGGCAAACGTTTCTACGCATCCAAAATGGTGTTGTTCAATATTTCTCTGGCTCTATGCTCCGCAATTTGGCAATCTAGCCTTCAGTTCAGAACCATTTTGGGCATTTAATTTTTTCCTGTCTGCTCGATTGACAAATACACGCTTTTTTGAAAGTAACAGTACATTTTTTCGAAGTTTATTGTTCTTAGTTTATTGATGATTTCAGCGTCAAGTTGTTCTTAAGTTCTGTTCCGGCGTATTCCTAGCAGGGCTTAGTTGTTCAAAGGCTGGTTAACTTTAACCCTGGGTAAGCAAAAATTCAAACAGGAATTTCTTCTTTAAGAAAAGGTAAATGGTATAATTTATAAATATTGTTTGGATTTTTCTAGGAAAAGTCATGTTAATACCAATCAAATTACAGCTAAAATCTTTCCTTGTAAGAGTGGAAACATGAACGTAGGTTAAGCATTTAACCTCGGGTTAGTGCTAATCGGCTTTTGAACAACTGCGCCCAGCTCACAATAATAAAAAACTCTATAGAAACAATTAAAACACAGCAAACCGATGCGCATCGCGTTTTAAAATAAATGTGAAGCACCGCGAGATTTCTTGTGATTTATATTGTGTTGCTATAAGTTAATTTATAAGGAGTGGTAAACTTCTGCCTAAAATATTTTTGTAGATTTTCGGAGTCTAAGTCTTAGAATATTTCGAAATTGTTCCTAAATTTTGGCCAGGTTGAGCTAAGCTCTTATAAAGTTGTTCTTATTAAACATTTTTCTTGCATAAAAAAGTGGGTAGGATGTTTTCAAGCCGTCATATTTAGCTTGCTCTTTTATTGGAGAGACAAAGTTTTCCTACAGAAAAGTATTTATTTTCAACAAGTTACATGGAAAATCTTCACGTTTCCGAACTCGATTTATATTATCATGCAAAATAGACCCAAAATATCGATCTAAAATATATTGACCCTTGCTCACCATGGAGTCTACAGTAGCTCAGTCGGTAGAGGATCCGACTAGAACACGGACTGAGGTTTATGGGTTCAAATCCCATTTGGCGTATCCCCTTGTTAGTAATATCATGTAATTATTGTCTCATGAAAATAGAATTGTTTTTCTTTTTACGCGATTCTCAGTCATCTGGAGAAATTAGTTTTATTAGAAAGCAATGGCTTTATCAGGCACAAATGCAATAGAAAAGAAATTCTGTGTACTTAAATGTCACAGATTGGTAAAATTAAACTTTGTCAATCTTAATATTTTGTGTATTAATAAAAGTAGTCTGCACAAATAAATAATTATTTATTCAGTGCATATATTAGTACAGCTACATACACGGTTTGACAAGTGTAACATATTGCACTCCATGCCCATGTGAGTTAATTGTATTGTACAGCCTGTTGTAGTTCCCACACAAACACTTCGTCTTCAGTCGAAACTGTTGTATGTATTTCTTGCTTTGTAAGAAACATTAATTATGGAATTGTCCTCATTTCAAACGTAAATTAAGCGCATAACTGCTTTTTTTTATAAGAGGCAGTAAATTTTTCCGAGGCTTGTTCCTAATTTTCTGGTGATTTTAGCAGAATAGTAATCATCAAGGCCGGTTGCAAAAGGTGTGGCGCGCATTGCATATTGTACATGTGTTTCGGCTATAAGTTAATTTTATAAGTGAGGTCTTAACTTAAAAAAATTTCATAGATGTTTGGAGCCTCAGCCTGAGATTGTTATTATAATGTTTTGAAATTTTCGGCCAATTTAAGCTTTGCTGTATTTTGCCAACGAGCCAGGCGAGCGAAGACGCAAGCCTGGCGAGGCGGCATCATCGTAAAGCCGATGCACGTGTAGAGAGAAGGGAGAAAAAATCTCGATTTCGATGTAAGTTAACGTAACAATAGATTTTGTGTGAACCAATCACAGCGCGAAACATTTCTTTTGTTTGTAAGCCAGTCATCTGACATCACAGCTTCAACGGCTTCTAATCTGCCGCACGTGGGCGCAGCTTTCAGCTGAAAGAGAAGTCTTGGCAGAAGAACAGAAGTAGTCTATAAAGGTTAGTTACCAACTAGCTAGACGAACGAAAACGCGAATCTGGTGAGGCGGCAGCATCATAGAGCTGATGCACGTGTTAAAAACAAGGAGAAAAAATCTCAACTTGGATGTAAGAAAATGTAGCCAACCACAGCACGAAACACTTTTAATGCATGAGCAAACAGCGGTGTATTCATTTTATCAAAGACATTTTATCTGACAAGTGTCAGAAATGATGTTCGAATGGTTTTCACACGTAAAGCGCGCGCACAGTTCTCTGTACTTGCATAGCTCAGTTTTATAAGAAATAGTACACAAACGGTGGTGACGAAAATTAATAATATACGCATAGTTTGAACTTATCTTTTACTTTCTGTTTCGTAAAAGTGGGATCCCTTTGAAATCTTGGCAAGAGGGTGATCTGGCTATCACTCTAAAATAAAAGAGACATTGTTAATCAAGGATCTAAAGCCGTCTTTAATTGAAGGTCAGCATCTAAAAGCTGTGTCCTTACTAATTTTATATCAAATTTATTGCCTATTTTGTTATTTTAGAATAGTTAATACGTTAGTGTTCCTATTTCAAGTAAAAGATTATTTGAAACAATGCTTCACCGCTGTGTTCTATTTCTTATAAAACTGAGATGGGCAAAGGAAGGCTAAACTGCAGAATACCCGTCCACTCAAACGTCTGCCACCGCGGTCCGTCGTCACACGGAGGAGCACGTGATAAAACAAATGAAAGCTTCATATACCGCCGTCAATATATTTAAAAAATATTTGAGAAAAAAGCTAATATTAATTTAATGAATATATTAATATAGTTGGAAAACAGCATTTTTAATCGCGAAAGTCTAAAGCAATTTTTTAAAACTAAACTGAAAGTATTTTAGATAAATTAACAATGATGATTTTTGATAGGTTCAAAAGCATGGTTTTTAATAAATAAATGGAAACATTTTTAGTAAATAGTTAAATCTCTTCAATACAAATAAAACTGCAATTTATAAAATGGATGAAAAGATAAAGCGGTCAACGGTGCAAAGTTGTCAAATTAATGATACACAATTCACAAAGGAAGAAAAAATTATAAAACTTTTTACTGTTCGCCAATGAAAACTGTAAAAACTTAAAACGTTAAAACTAAAAGATAACGAATCATACATTCAGTTTTCTTGATGAAGACAACTCTAACCCAACGTTTCACAAAACACAACAAACTAAATTCAATAAGATGAGATGTTCCTTTAAAAGTGCCTGGATTTTAACTTTAAATATGAGGTCGTTGACTTGGAGATCTCTTCAAAACTTTGATATATTTGTCGCGGTTATGATTATCGAGATTGAGTTTGTACCGCAGTGGAAACAATGTTATTCATAATTGTTGTAGTTGTTGATTTTTGGCGGTGTTTACATGATGCCGGATTGAGTTTCATTCCGGAACAAAATAAAATTCATTCTGTGTTTACATGAAAAACATCCGCAAAGGACTTCAGTCCGGAATGAAAGGTGTGGAGAGCCTGCAATTGGACAGCAGATAATCGCCTATTTGACTGCAAGTGCGCACGCTCTGTTCGTTTCAGTCCATCAGAAGCATCACTTGATCGCGGCCATTTCATTCTTGAATGATTCATTCTTCGTTTACATGATGCTTGAACAGTTTTGCGGTCAGGTTTCGTTCGAGATTGAAAGTGTCGATCCGGAAAGAAAACCCTTATGAGTTCATTCCGGAACGAGTCATTCCAGAACAAGTTATTTTGAGGTATCACGTAAACAGATACAGTGATTTCTATTAAAACGGAATGAAGTTGTTCCGGAATGAATCTCAATCCGGCATCATGTAAACACCGCCTTAGACTGAGTTTGCAGTGCATACAGTGACATTATGATTTAGCGTTACACTGGTTATGTACGTCATGTAAGGTGGGGTCAAAGGGGCATGAGAATCGATGAGAGTTCACAGGTGAGGGTTGGATGAGAGTTTTGGTTCAACTGTCATTTACTTTCGTTGACCTACGCAACAGCGCGGGAGATTGATTGTGTGACATGCTTTCCAAGCAGTGAAAATCAAATGGCAGCCAATTCGCCTCTGTTTTATATGACTTTTAGAATAGCTTTGTATGAAGAAGTTAAAGAAGCTTTTCCCAAGCTTGGAAAAACAAGACAGTGCAGGAAAAAACGCCGCAAGGAGAAAGGGTTTTGCAATGTAAACGACGACTGTTGCGAGTTGAAGATACAGCAGCGTAAAGAGAGATGATGCAAATTATTATGTTTTAGTTGTTTAATTTCAGTTAAGAGTTCACCCCACAAACCCCAAAACTTGCGACTGCTGACCGAAAAACTCTCATCAACTCTTATGAAGCGTTCAAAGGTGATCATGATGAGTGCGCATAATAGTCGATGAGAGTGCATGAGAGTTGACAGTCAAACGAGAGCGAGAGTTTGAACTCACAGAGTTTGAACTCACAACTCCTTGACTCTTATGCTCGTTTGACCCCCACTTAAGAAAGTGACAAATGGATGCTAGAAAAAGAAACTTTCTATGCTTCAACGGGAGTCAAACCCAGGATCTCCGCAATCCAACCAATGAGCTATGTGAAGCTACAGCTCGGAAGGAGAAATATTTTAAGTGCGTAAATAAATGTCTGTGACAGAATTTATACATTTCAACACTTTTTCAACGCCACGTTTTAAACTATATATTAATTATCTATTCACGCACGTTTTGGACAGGTTTGTTTAAATTTGCACTCACACAAAGGCGTTGTGAAACTTTGCAGGTTGGCCGTTTTGCTCTTCATCCTTATCCAAAAGTAGAATCCCCTTACAATGGCTTCGCCGACTACAATTGGGCTGATTGTGGCGTTCTCTGTGTTAGTGCTTCTGAATTTTATAGGAAACTCATTAGTATTGTTGGTAGTTTTGAAGAACCGAGCAATGAGAATTCCTACGAACTATCTTCTAGTCAACCTAAGTATTGCTGACATTATGGTCGCAGTATCATTCAGCATTCAGTACATATTTGGGCCCGCTTATGAGCATCACATGTATAGCGGAGAACTAAGTAACTACCTGTGTCGCTTTCTAATCGGTGGGAACTTCACGTGGGTTGGAACAGCTGCATCTGCGTTTTGCTTGGTAGTAATAGCTGCTGAACGCTACGATGCAATAGTTATTCGAAGGCGCAATTCTCGTCTTGAAGGATATGGCTTGACCGTTACCATTTTCTGTTGCTGGTTGTTTGCGGTCTTGCTTAATTTACCTCTATTTATTTACCTGGGGTACAACAGAAACCAAAAAGGTGAGAACAAGTGCGGGGAGCAGTGGCCTGTTGAAGCAGGAAAAGTTTACTCCATCGTTTGTTTTGCAGCCTCCGGGATTATTCCTCTAACGATTATGGTTGTCTTCTACTCGAGAATCGTTTACACTCTTTGGGTTCGGCCAATCGTGGCTACGGGCTTCTCGGAAGTTGTCATCATAGAATCGAGAAAGAAAGTCACCAAGTTGTTAATCATCGTTAGTGTAATGTACGGTTTTTGTCGCTTCCCGAACTTGTTTATGTACCTATTCAAGTACTTCCTCCCTGATGCATACAAGTATGGTTCTACTCTGTATATTGCTTCCATTGTACTGGTTTGTCTCAATTCGACAATGAATCCATTTCTCTACAGTCTTCACAGTCAAAAGTATAGGAAACACATACGAAACATTGTGTACCGAAAGAGAGATAGTTCAGAAACAAACAGTAGAGGAGAATCGAAGCTGCTGCAAGTTGCACAAGACGTTGAAACAGTGCCGATATTGTCCACGGATTCTTCTTAGTCTGCAGCTTCGCTCTCAAGCTATTTTCTCCTAACTCATACCCATAATGTACAAACATTTTTGTACCCCGGGACGGGGGGGAAGGTACTCGCCCACATGAGGTATACCGGTATGTACCGCCCTGTATGCGGGTATGTACCGCCCTGTATATGGTATTGATGTTTGAGCTCTAGAGTCTGGGAAAGTCAGGCAACTTTTAACGCATATTTTCTTACGGGTATAGACCGAATTCATGAATATGGCGACTGCGCGGATTAAGACTGGGGCGAACATGGGATTGAGGCATTTTAGGCCCCCAGTCTTAATCCGCGCAGCCGCCATGTTTACGAAATCGGTCTATGGTGTCAATTTTATACATTCATAGTTTAGAGATAGTGCCAAGATTTTGAGCTTAGGGCGCCACATAGGCATTTACACAAGTTGCTCAGAATTCTCTCAGAAGTTGCTCCAAAAATGTTCAAAAGTTGCCTGAAAGTTGCTC
>JAOBRB020149774.1:0-10961 GCA_027575285.2 Zoanthus pulchellus
CAGCTTTCCATCCTTCCGGGGTACAGGTAAATGAGTACCAGCAACTGCTGGGAGCTAACCTGCGATGGATTAGTGTCCCGTCCAGGTAAAGTCAAAGACTCCCATAAGCTTAATACAACAGAAACCAGAGATACACTTATCTCAGACCATGGGCCACTAGGGTCATAAAGGAATTAGCTTATAGTTTGAACTTGAGTCAAGGAGCATAACAAATTACAAAACACATGGTATAAATATCTCTAGATTGGAACGTTTGATCATTTGTTCTTTAGGAAAATCGCAGAACTTCCTTTCAAGTTTAGTGTTTAGCTAGCTAGCTATAAAAAGTTACAAAAGACATATGGTGTTTTAACTATAAATCTTTTGATGGTTTTGTATGTTTTTGTAGTCTTTATCTTAATCTACATAGAAATTTACAGTTAACAAAATACTTGTAAACCAAAAAAAGATAAAAAATAGGATTGACTAATCCTAGCAAACAATCAACAGTAACTCTTGATCCTAATTTCATCATATATATTTTCTGTAAATATCTAGGGAAAGTATGTCTTTCCTGTCATATCGAATGAAATAACCCAAACAATGAAGCATTGTCCTTTCTTTGATGGCAACCCCTGGTGTCCAACCCCTGGAAGAACTTTTTCTTTTAGCTTTTAGTAAGAACTACCTGCATTTGAGCTCATAGGTGCCCCACTCACAGTCAAGGACATGACAACTTTGGTAGGTTTTCGGGGAATGGTACCTACAAAAAATATCAAGAAATAAATTATCAACGTATTCAATGAATGAAATGTTTCATTACTTAAACAATTAGCAATAGAAAGAAAAGATCAGGGGCACGTAGACTATTATATTAATTAATATGTCTCAGAAAACAAACGGAAAAAATAATCACATCAGCTCTTAACTATTCTTTGAAGGTCATAAATAATTTATATCTAACTAAACGCTATCGAATCTTTTTCAACAAAAATACGTACATTTGTTAAAAGTACTAATAAACTATTTTTCATCCAAGTCAGTTTCGAGTCTTCTTGGACTTGTTCATATGGTTAGGTTTACATTTTATCCTTCATGGAAATCTTTAAAGAGCACAGCACATGGATTATTTTCGTTGTTTTCTCACATTTATTACTTGAAAAAGACAAATTTTATATTTTAAGTTTTCAAAAAAAAATCTAACCACGTTTTTTTGCGTCTCAAAAATGCAATTTTGAAGTAAAAATTTGTCAGGAGTCTGGAAACTACGCGGGAGCCGGATATGACATCACATTGTTTACAACTTGGATATCAATTAAATCAAAAATCAGAGCCAGCACGTCACCTCCAAAAGAACCCAGACCACGTATTCAGTGACTGGAAGATTCTTTTCAGGGCACGCAATATAATCAAACGACGAATCGTCGAAAGACTTTTTATTCAGAGACTACGTCCCTCCCTAAATAATATTGTGCAACTTTTCCCTAGGGGAACAACCTAAAGTTGTTTAAAAACGCAAGCTTCCCTTTTGTACTTCGTCTGAAGACGACTTAATAGTCGAAAACGTTCATTTTATTTATGGATCATTTTTAATATTTTAACAATCCTTTATTATATATATCAACATTTTTAGGCGAAATTATTATGTCAAATTTAAATTACTACAATTATCCATTTACCTGCGGCTGTTTACTTCGATCGCTCCGAGATTTTGAAGAAGGCAGGCGCAATTGTGTCCCGAGTTAGAACGAAGCCCTTTTTTATAATTTTTTTTTCTTTATATTCTTCTGGTTAATGATGCACGGAACATAACGCGACAGATTTGCTCACCAGCTCTTTGAAATCGGCTCGATGACTGTGAACGAATTTCACCCGTTTTGTTCTCACAATTAGAACAGTAGCAAACTGATGTATTTTATTCCATCAGTATATAACTGTTGTTTCGACTTTGTTTATTCGATGCTCCTACCACGCAATATTTCCGCCACGTTTCTTCGTTTTTCTGTCTTTACGTCTTCATTAAATAATATCGGTAAAAATACATACCAATAGCATTGTAGAATATTACATTAAAAAACTACAATATAATAAATTATAAATTATACAATGCCCTTCAAATTATATTAAACTTTATTAAAAATCAATTATCTATCTATTATCTACAAGTAGAATTGATACTTAAAATACAATCTATTGATATAAGAAGCCTTAAAATGTTCCGTGTGATATAGCGTCTTCCTTCGCTTTGTTTTTGCTTTCCACTGGGAGAAAGTTGCAAACAGTGTGACGTCAAAGACGAAAGTCGCGTGGCATTTTGGCCGCGCGGCCGGCGGCAATTTTTTATAAGCAAAACTCAGCATTTTCAATACACAATAAAACAATACGAAAAGAATTCTAACAGAAAATAGCTTCGGTTTATAATTCAGAATACATCAAAGTTTAAAATACTTAAAAAAAAATCCATGTTATATACACTTTAAACATTGCAATTGACAAAAATGAATTAAGAATTATTTACTCTTTCAAAAAAACTAGCAATATTAACAAGAGCACACATTAGGTTGCTATTTAATACCTATCCCACTTGTATTCATGTTTACGGCAGAGACAGTTTAGAGGTTTAGCTGTTAATGAGGTGTAAGAAGATTAGATAAACCTATTTACCTATTTTAGTCTTGGGAGTTTCGCTGAAATGTCCAATGTTAGCAATACGCAAATGAACTCTGGCAACCACAGAAGATTTAACTCCAAGAGGACCAGCACTTCCTGTTCGGGCCTTTGGTACATGATATTTAGCATAATAACAGTAAAAGCATTTGCAATCACATTTCAAGATAAGATGTATTGTAGCATAAAACTTTAAACGGTCAATCAGGCATTCTGCATTCTGATTGGCTAACTAGAGGTCTATTTGTGATAGACTATTATATAGTAGAGAAGAGACGATCGATCAAAATAGTACGGAGCACCGTTTTGATGAAATATCAGAGGATAAACCACTTTCATAAATGGCGATTATTTCAATATTCTTTTGTCTATTCATTCATATTATCCTCACTATTCTGGTTTGGGAAAAGATAATCTTTTGAATTTTCTGCTCGAACACGAGGAAAAATGTTATCCTTGATCTAATTCTCACCAACCTACATGATCACTTCCAAGATCCAATCACTTTTCCACAATTCGGATTGACAGATCATAATACCGTGTTAGTTTGCCCGTTTCGTTAACACCCTGCATCTCCAAAGTTGCAGAGGACTATGTTGTCTCACGGCATGTAAAGCCTGGACATCTTGGATTCTAGTCAGTATGGTGTGATTCCAACGTCTAGTACAACCTTGACTCTTTTGGAGATGCTTCATGTTTGGTCACAAAGGACTGATGGTAATGGATTTACCATTGAAAGTGTTGTTTGATTATAGGAAAGCTTTTGATTTCATTGACCACAACATTCTTGTTAGGAAATCAGTTTTACCCTCTAGTATTATCAATTGGATCATAGATTTTATGTCTGATAGAGCTCAAATAGTCAAGCTTGCAAAAGGTTGTTTTAGAAAAAGTTGGTAAGTGAAGGGCCGATAAGTAAATCATTTTTTTCCATCCTAATCATATCTATCCATCACAATAATATATTTACCTTTCAAGGATAGATTTGATTATGATGGAAATATCATCAATTTACTTAGCTACCCTAGTATGTGTTGAATGAAGTGATGTACGCTCAAGACATTCCCGAAACTAAGTCTACGGAAATACTTTATTCTTCAAATAGCTACTTACGATAGCTCCAGTGATGGCCACAGTATCTTCCGATAGCTCTGACGAAAATACATCCAGTTCGTGATTGACAAGTACAGCTTCACGTCCCTGGCGCAGAAGATGCTGCAACATGTTACATATTGACTTAGTTAAAAAAACTGCAAAAATCACATCTACAAATTCAATGGTTTTAAAACAAAATCTTTAAAACAATCTTCATTTCTACCTGTTAATGTAATGGAAGTAATATCCTTAGCTGTTACATTTTCGCAATTTAAGAAAACTGTGAGAGACAATGTATTCAACAGAGAATTTCAGGGACCTTTTTGTATTGTTATTGTCTTGATTATATCCTGAAGATGTTTTTGTTCTTCTTAGTGTTATAAAAAAAACTTGTAGACCAATCAAAACACACACACATAGTATTCACATTATTTTATAAATACATTCAAAGTCTTAGATGAACGACTCAGGGTTTTACATTAAACTATTGACAGAATGTTTTACCTATTTACATAGCACACCTAACTGCTACAGGACATCATAGAAGGTATAAAGTTGTAAACCAAACTAAAGGAGCTACTGCACTACGCTAATAAAAACATTAAATCTAGATAGACTTGGTCCGCATATAAACTAATCAACAGAAAATTTGAAGACCTACTTTAAGCTCTACAGCAAATGAACCAATCAGAATAAGAGAATCGCCATCCCATACATCAACATGAAGATTCTGTGCCAAGAGGTACCGGCTAAATATTCTGTTTTCTCCTTGTTGCATGAATGCTGGATCAACCATAAAACGAATCTATAACGTAAGACATTATTTACATTGTTTGTACACGCTAAAGCATCAAAGCCTTGCAGCCTTACAAACGCAACAAAATAGTAAGCCATTTTAAAATTGAATTGACGTAAAAAAATTGTGGGGTGAAATTGGTTTATAAGACATTCTGAAGTTGATAAACGGTTCTTATAACAGATGTGTTAAGTGGAGAAGTTATTGTCAAGGTCAATCAGTCCTTTCAATTTGCACCGACACCCGACGAAAGCTGTCGGCTACTTGAGAAAAAATCTTGAACAGTGGTCGGCTACTTTCGTGCCTTGCGAAATGTCATTACGTGGGGAATCTTCCGAATATTACTGGACAGGTGTTAATCGGTGGCTGTCTACTTCTCCATTCATGGTCTCCTACTTTTAAACTTATTGAAAGCGCTGGTCAATAAAAAAGATCTGGCTTTAGAAAACAATTATCCTGGAAAGTAATAACATCTTTCCTGATTACCACCAAAGTTCAATCTTGATCAGATTCAAACGGAATTCTTGTGATTTTCTCTTTTACAAAATAGTCAGGAAAACGTAACAATGGGTAGATACATATGAAACTGGAACTAGATTCTAATACGAGAAAAATGCTCGACTATTGTAAAGCTCTAAAATAACTTCTCTTTGAAAACTTATTTCTACATGTGAAAAGACAGGCCTGCATGTAGTGGGCAGTGAAGACTTGAGATTGACCAGCATGACGACAAATACGATGAGACACTTGAGTTTGGAAGAGGACTGTGAAGAGCCATGCAAAGTTATTCCCATTGACCAGAAGACATACGATATAAATGGATAGATAGAGAGAGGAAAGAACAACTTCAACATTTTTAAAAAAAAAACTATTGAAATGCGTGAACGAGAAGGTGCCAAGTTTGAAATTTCAAGGTTGATCAAGTTGTTGTATCATTACCGTATATAGTTATACAAGATTTTCTTTCACTATAAGAACTAAATATCACAAGGAACTTTACATATTAACTGGAAATATCACTAACAAGTTGATAAAATGCCTCGCTTGTTATATGTATTCAGTCCCTATAATCGTTCTGGAAAAATTGCAAAAAATCAACATTCTCGATATAAATATTAATTTTTGCAAACAGTGATCATGTTTATCCAAGTTATTTTTGTCTTTTACCAATTCCGGTCAATTTCCATCGTTTATTTCCATCACGGTTTTATAGACCGTTCACAATAAAGTATCTTAAATCCCAGTAAGCATATTCTGGTACATATATGCAGCATTGTAACATGAAAAACGATATGATCCTACCAACTGCAAGAATCACACCCACCAATGTCGGAAAGATAAGATCCTACCAACTGCAAGAATCACACCCACCCATGTCGGAATGATGAGATCCTACCAACTACAAGCATCACATCCACTCATGTCGGAAAGATAAGATCCTACCAACTGCAAGAACTACACCCACCCATGTTGGAAAGATAAGATCCTACCAACTACAAGAACTACACCAACCCATGTTGGAAAGATAGGATCCTAACAACTACAAGAATCACACCCATCCGTGCGAGAAAGATAAGATCCTACCAACTGCAAGAATTACACCCACCCATGTTGGAAAGATAAGATCCTACCAACTGCAAGAATTACACCCACCCATGTTGGAAAGATAGGATCCTAACAACTACAAGAATCACACCCATCCATGCGAGAAAGATAAGATCCTACCAACTGCAAGAATTACACCCACCCAAGTTGGAAAGATAGGATCCAACCAACTACAAGAATTACACCCACCCATGTTTGAAAGATAGGATCCTACCAACTGCAAAAATTACACCCACCCATGTAACATCAAAAGCTTTAATAATAATACACACCATCAGCCCTGGCTGATCATTGCACAATGAACCATTCTTAGTATATTTAACAAGAACCAAAGGGACAACTGTTTTATCACCTTCTTGTGGACTTTTTAAGCACATCCTGAAAAATAATAGACCAAACTTTCATTTACACGTAAACGTCTTTAATTACAAATACTTTGTATTTAATTATTTTCTGGATATTTTCAATATTGCATGTTAATTTCATTAAGGTTTTTGTTGCCTATTAAAGACGAACGAGATGAGATTATGCCAAATGAAGCAACATATACTGATGTATTACAAGGTGCTAAATAATATAGCCCTATGATAGGTTTTATATTTTTCCACTTCACAGTTTAATAGGACCTGCATTTCACTATTTTTTAGATGCTGAGATTAACCGGCCAATTAGTGACTTTGAGCACTATGCACAAAAAGAAAGAAGCAATATATTTTTCACATGTTAACTTATGTACAGTTTCAAAACGTCATTACTTGAATTACAGTTAAACTGAATTAATTTCTTGATAACTGATCTGTTTGAAGACCACAAAATAACCTTTTGCTGTATTTGAGAAAACTTTCGAATTTTATACCCTTTGAGATTTTATTTTTCACGATTAATCCCACACTCGCAGAATTTTGATTCCCTGTCTGTTCAAACTTCAATTTAAAAAATTCAGGCTTAAGCATTCTAAGATTTTTGTTGAAACTATAAAGGGGTGATGTTTTGAGCATTCAACTATCGAGTTGCTCTCGAACAGTAACTAACTATGACACTCTAGGCTAGTTAACCTATCAGCTCGTACACTAAGCGTTCAAAACCAAAAGTTTCAACCTCGAGTTTTTTTAAAGAGATATCACATTTTCATGTAACAATAACATTTCTTTAGTTCAGTATATCCTACCTTTCAGTTGTAAATTGGGGAAATCGATAAAACTGAAAGGTGAAAAAGACACTGCGGTGTAAACACCTAGAAAAGTAAGCAAGTTATATTTATTCATTGGATTCGCAACTCCATCAATTCTTCTATCAGTAGTTTAAAACATGGATTTTTTTTTAGGTCTGAATCTGAACTGAACATTTTAAATTCTGAAATATAATATATATTCTTTTTATCTTAAGATTGTTCATGATCCTAGCTGAAATAGCTGAATCTATGAAAATGTTCAAAATATTATTACGAACAACACCATCAGATTATTAACAAACTTCCCTGTTCACTTTTAAACTTTATAATCTGTTCATTACTCGGGCTACCTGTGGGAGGCCGAGTCTAGGTTTGGGTTTGTAATCTATCTGTCTATCTATCAATCTACCTATTTATCGACAATGTCGAGAATGTGTAAGCCCGGGTTGTAATCAGTCTGCGGTCTTCCCATGGTCAAATCAATATGGCCAATTTTGTGTCGCGAGCTAATGAACAAGTTTAATAGTTGCGTTTTGAAAAGATGTCTTCCAATGAACTTCTCGCCCCAACGGTCAAAGTATACACAAATTAATGATAGACCTAGAAATTGTGTGAGTCAGCTCGCTTCGTATTCGTGTCAATCCAACACGAGACGTGTTTCTAAAGCTGTTTTGCGGCTTAAAAATGGATAAGTTTTCCTTGCAATTACCGCAAGTATTGTGCAAAAGCTGGAAAGATTGTTAAGCTAAAGTTGCTTTACGGCGAAAACAAGTTTACGGTGAGTAGTTTCTGTCACATGTGTTTGTTGATGGAGAGCTGCCAAATGTTGCATAATTTAGTCTTTTTCGCAATGTCAAATATGAATTGCCCTAGACATTATTCTTTCTGCTAATATCTGTAATTTTTTATTGGACTTGTAAAAGGCTAGATATATAAAATTTTGCAATATCTTTATAAACTTCATGTTTACAAACTTTACCGTCAACAGAAAAGCTGCAGTCTAGACAGAACACATTGTAAAAGTTTATTTTTGTTTTACTTCTTTATTTTTCTTAGCAATTTACTTTTTTACAACCCAAATTTATGTAAGAAATTCTTTTTATAGTTTAACTCAAACATAAAGTTAAAGTTTCATAGAAGAAAGAACTGCACAAAATAAATACGGTTTAAAATTTCATTATGCAAATTAAAGTGAGCTTCACCATGAAATGCTTTCAACCATAAAAAACTCTCAAGCATACCGTTTGTAAATTGACAGTTCTCACAGATTTTACAGAACTGACGAGGATTAATTTTATGGTAAGAAAACGTTTCTTGATTTTTTGTAAACTTATAAATGACAATGACTATGATATAAGAGATATTCTTTACTTTGTTTTTAGACATTGAATTATAGCTCGCGTTTCTGAGGTTGTTAGCAGGGCGGATAACGGTAATTTTTAGGCCGAATCATCCACTTTGTGATACAAGCATAAAACTTGGTATAAATAAACTTTAGACCCATCACTATGAATCCAAACATTAGGTAGCCCGAGTAAACGCGTGTGTACACGTCTAGTTAATTTAAAATTTGCTTCAACTACTTCAAAACTGGCTAACAAAAATAATAATAGAAACTGATGAATTGCAATTCGAATGCGGATAAAACAATGCCTAAGAGATAGCAATAGTATACAAAATTACCAAAAAGGGCAGGTCTGTCAAAAACTGATTTCTTATAATTACTGGTTAGACAAAGTTCAAATAGCAAGTAATTACCATTTCCAAGTAATAATCAACTCTAAATAATCATATTATCAACTCCAAGGAATCATCAAATCCAAGTAATCATCAAATCCAAGTAATTATCAACTCCAAGTAATCGTCAACTCCAAGGACCCATCAACTGAAAGTAATCATCAACTCCAAGTAGTCAGCAATTCCAAGTAATCACCAACTGCAAGGACTCATCATCTCAATGTAATCATCAACTCCAAGGGATCATCAACTTCAAGGAATCATCAACTCCAAGTAATTACGAATTTTAAATTCATTTTCTTTCTTTAATAGATAACTTCACGAATTTAGTAACAAATTTCGATGTCTAGTAGGCCTTGTTTTGAAAGTAGATAGTTACTAACCCTGTCATAGCTAGAAACTGTATGATAATTTCATTACACTGATGCTTATCGCCTTCTTCCAAATCCAAATCAAACCGTACCACCTCTGCTGGATCAAGGGCAAGAGGTGGGTTCCCATGACGATCAGTAATTGATTGGAAACCAGCTGTTGCCAACCGTGCATATGCCGCACGAGGGATTGTTGACATCCTGCAACATAATGCACACAACCATGAATTGAAAAACTGTGCTTCTTTACTCTTAAAAGGGATGAAGTTGTGGACACAGAACATTATTTTTCCGTCTGTTTGACATTTTAAAATTTATTATATTATTTGCAACAAAACATAGAACATTGACAAAATGTTATCTTTAGTAGTACCATCGAGCTTACTTGAATAATTTTGAATAGTTGACTTTTGAGCATCATGCTGATGTTCTACTGTCACAATGAAGCTGTCGTAAGTGTAATTGCGTTAGCTTTTTCATTTTTCGACGAAGACTGGCTTGGTGAGTAGATATGTTTTGTTATCGTCATTTTGTAGCGATTTATCGATAGTATTTTAGTTTTGGTGTTAGCAAGAATCGCTTTGAGATTTTCATGTAGTTTATCTGTGTAATGTAGAGTAGTTTGTAGCCATAACTTCAATATTTGTAGAGCGTGTTGCTGAAATACTGTATTATTGCAATCATATTTATAGCGTGATATCCAAGAACCAAGCTTTTCACGACTTCTTATTAAAGTGAACATTATATTTAACTGTTTCTCTCAACCGTCACGTTGTCGCGAACAAATGATATGATATACACACAAAAATTTCGAGATACATTGTCATGAAAATCATCTACTCGATCGTATGTTTTGCAAAGTGTTTGGCTCTCCTGACTCGTAACTTTCCATTTCAATGGCATTTTTATCACCCTGTATTTTGAATGGGCAACCAAAAAGCAGTGCTTCTCACAGAGGTTCTGCTTTTAGAGCAGGTTTGGAGCTAAGAAAATCTACTTAAAGTGCACTCCTTCGCGCGCCATTTTAAATTTAAAAATATTTTTGCTAAAACTTCGTTTGTGTACGACTATCAATGCGAACATGTTGCTATGATTTGATTGGCTTATTCAAATTTCTATTGTTTCTTAACCAATCGAAAAACCTTTGCTGCACTCCTTTCTCAGCCAATCAGAATCGAGTAATTTTTTTGTGTATATTATTACGTCAGTTACAACAAAGGAGATAGACATTGAAAACTGAATATTCAGCTGGGTTATTACATCTTAAGATTTATGATTAAGCATTGGAAAGTAATCTCATTGTTACCTGGTCCCAGTACCTAGAAGTACAACTGGGGAGCTTCCTTGCGAAGCAAAGGTCACTTCGTTGAGGTCGCCCATAGGAGTTGGAGCTGCTGGTCTGGGCTCAGTCGTAAGTCCAGGACCCCTAGAATGTTTAACATGCTATTACTATCAACAATAAACCTGCTCTCATATGCCATTGATAGCTTTTGAAGATCTAAGTGCTTTTGGAGAATCTTGTTAATGTGTGTTAACAAAA
>JAOBRB020149984.1:0-13025 GCA_027575285.2 Zoanthus pulchellus
TGGCTTTGAAGCTCGAAGAGAGGCAAATTCATTGAGCTACCAATGCATTTTTTGGAAGTTTTGACGACTGAAGAACAGTACAAGCATAAAATTTTGGCAGAACTCCGTGGAGGCTTTAGACTTAGTAATAATATGATTAGTGCAAGAAATACTGCCTGTCCTTGTCAAAATTATCGATATAACCCAGATTGCATTTGGGTTGTGCAAATGGCGGGAAACATGTTGGGGCAAGATTGGCACAACGAAACGGCTGTAGCTCTATCCGTAAACTGAAAAAAAGGTAAAAAAAACTTCACTATATCTCAGTACTAGGTCTGAATTTTGTTGTGAAAGCTGTTTTGTTTGCTGGGAAATAAAATGTCATCAAAAAATCTAAGGCCAAACATCGTTGATTTTCCTGGTCAAAAAACGACGTAAAACAATAATTTTTTGTTTTCAATTTTTGCACTTTAACTAAAGACTTTGTGCAGAAATGACGGTTTATTCTTGCATTACTGGCCTTCCAAACTTAAAGAAACTACTAAAGTTTGGTTTAAAACTAAAGTCGAAACATCTTTCTTTTGTTTAGAAAAGATTGAATTTGTTAGTAAGTATTCCAAGACCGGTTGAGGGCGGTGTAGCTGGAAAAGGGTACCAGCTTATCCAAATTTGCAAAGTTGTTTTTAATGAAAACAGGTAAACATTAACATATGATGTTGTTCAGGGAATGGAATAAAGAATAAATACACTCGTACGAAAAACTGGTATATGCCCCGAGCGGGAATCGAACCCACGTCTCCCTGTATTCTAGTCAGGAGTGCTAACCACTACACCATCAGGGACCACCACGCTGGCAACGTAGCAATTTAATGACTTAATTAAGTTGGATAGCTAGAGGATTCCCGGACCCAAATTTTCTTGAGTGGAGTGCAAATGCGCTAAACAGCACTGTGAAGTATTTCTACTCGATATTAGTCTCGGATCAACTGAATAATACCAAATACGAGAGAACATGAAACAACAGACGGCTTCGGCCAAAGCCTATATAAAGGTTAATATATGTATGGAATGGAATAAAGAATAAATACACTCGTACGAAAAATTGGTATATGCCCCGAGCGGGAATCGAACCCACGTCTCTCTGTATTTTAGTCAGGAGTGATAACCACTACACCATCACAGACCAAAACGCTGGCAACAAATACAGGGGGACGCGGGTTCGATTCCTTCTCGGGGCATATACCAATTTCTCGTACGAGTGAAAACAGGTAAGTTTGTAGCTTTAGAAAGTGAGTTATATTTGCTAACTTGTACCGTGATATATAAAAAAACTCTTTTGAAGTTAAAAATATTTTTCCAACACTCTCTGGATTAGTCGAGACCAACAATAATCGTCATCTAAACAGGAAAACATGGAAAATGTGTTTTAAAAATTTCTTATTCAGATCGATACCGAAAAAGTATTAATCTATCTTCAATATCATAAGTTTTAACTCGTTTAATGAAAACAGGTAAGTTTGTAAATTTAAATAGTAATTTCGTCTCCATCGCCTAAACATCTTAGTGACTTGTCATGGGACAGAAGAAAAAACTTAAATTACTAAGTGAATTCTAATTGCAAATTTTTATCTTCATATCTAATTTTAAATCTTTTCATGGTCAGTACTTTTTTTCATGCCCCTTTTTGTATTACTCCAACATATACAAATAATCATTATCCAAATTAAGAACAAACTAATTGTGATTTGTATTCCATTCTTGTAGAATAACTCATTACTGGAAAATGATCGATGTTCCGATCGCCATAATAATATCTTGTGGCAACTTTATCATCCAACTTTACCCTAATGAACTGAACTGGTAAGTTTTAACCTTTTGCATCTTAATTGGAATTGCAATTTCATAGATAAAACTGATTCATAACGCTATCTGGAATAGTACAATACCTCCGAAGAATCCTTTTACCGAAAAAAATCTTTGTAATGATAAGTTGTGCTAACTAGAAATAACCAGCTCTGCAGATTTATTAATATTGTAAACAGAGTTAGGACTCTAGCTTTAACAAGCAAATTTTAGTTTTGTACTTTATATCTAGCTTTAAACATATTAATAGTTTAAACTTTTTCATAACTCCTTACTGCAAAAAATATTTTTGATTTCATAACGTTGTTGTAAAGTTTATGTTATTTTCGACAACGAAAACAACTAAGTTTGTAGCTCTTGCAAGTGGATTCTGATTGCAAATGTTTGTCGTGATATTTGAGCCTAAATCCCTTTATTGTTATAAAATCACCAGCAAAAATTTGTTGGCTAAACAGGGAATCTCACAAACTATGCTTTTTATTACATTCATGTAAAATCCATACCGGAAAAGTATAGCATGTTCTTAAAAAAAAGGTAAGAGAGAGCGTTTTCCTTGATTTGATTCAATAGAACAGCTTGTCCTACGTAATTAATTAATTTAAAATATTAGGAAAGGTAATTCACTCCACATACTCCTAACGGAAATGCAATACTTTCTTCAGAAAAATAAGTGAAACACTAAATGGTACGCCTCAGAGTTAGTGTTGTGTATTCATAATAAATAATGTCGGAAAGATAAAAAACTAGAGCAACAGACTTGGTGACAAATTGTTATATTTGTTTGAAAAGCCAGTGGGAATGGCAAATGGCTGAATATACTTATAACTCCCAATAACTTTAGCAAAGTTAGTGATGGCTCCAAAGATGGATGATAGGAAGTTTGAACAACTTTTTACACACTCGATAGTGCATGGCTTTGAATCACAAACAAACAGACCATTCTCATCATTGGTTAATGCTAATCCTGAACTGGAAAACCATCTTATTTTATCTGACGATAAAATCTTGTTGCAAATACTAAGTAATTGTCTAGACTTCCAGTTCATTTACCTCCAAATTTCTTTTCCGTAATGAGATTAACTTTCTTTGCAAAGGTGTTTGCCTGTAACTGGATAACGATTCCAGTGGGTCATCTCGATAAAATAGACAACGCCGCTCTTTAATAAGCCATTGGTACAGAGACGAGCTAATTTCTGGATTGTCTTCAACAAACAAAGGCCTATGAAGCTTAGGGATCACGTTTCTCACCTAACGAGCTTTTCAATCTCTCTATAAACAGAGATAACTCTTTATCTTATCCTTTGCAAGCTCTGCTTATTGCTGTATTTAATAAGCTGGGCTAATGTTTTGTGCATACTTTTATATCCATCTTTCCCGAGCTGCATATCAGCATTTTGCAGTTTGTGAGTTTAATACTCCATACAAATTGTATTCATATAACAAGCAACAAGATTAATTGCCTTTTACAATAGCAGAGTGGTTGCATTGTAGTTCAATTTTGATGCCCTCTCAAACATTTTAAACGCAGTTTTCATTAGCCACACCCATTGTTGAATAGTTCCTCAATCAACTATGAGAAACAAAGGCTCTACTTAATAAAGTATCTTGTCTTGGACTTTAAAACCCCTCTTTCTGGTAACTAAGCACTAATTGCTCAAAATTGAATGGATAAAGGGAAAAAATATTAGGAAAATAATTGTTTGGTGATGTACCAGCCTTATATTGTTTTTTTTACTGGGAAGTGCAATGCTTTAAAAGGATGGAGGTTTAATCTCTCACTAGGTTTGTCAACATTTGACCAGGTTTTATTCAGTCAGCTTAAGTAAAAAGTCTATTGCTTGCTGATAAGAGTTCCTTTACATTGAAGCACTGTTTCAAGTTGTCAGGAACATTGATATCCTTTTTATACTTGGGCCAATTAGTTCGGTTATATGCGATAGCTGACTGAAGATTTGCATCATTTCTTGCACATGTCTACAACTCCTCCTTCCTCTGAGTAGACATTAATTGAAAAGAGAGAGTTGATAATTTGGACGTACAGCTCTATGTCTTGTTCTCACTGAGCTATAAGATAATGCAACGGTAAGCACAACAGTTTTTCCGGGTGCATATTTAGCTATGGCTCTATATTACAAAAGCCTCATGAGCATGCGCTCACATCTGAGAGGTGTTTTGTCTAGTTCTTTGGTGTTGAGAAGCGCAGTTTCGTAGGAAGCGGGTGAACCACGTGGGTTATTGCCCTCCCCACACTTTTAAATGCGGGGGGCCATAAGAAAATTATATAATTGATAATTTAAGGGAAATGCAGAGTAAGTCACCATTTCTGGGACTTCAAAGTCCACGTTACATAGGCCTATATCACAAATTTTAATTAAACATGTTAATCTAAAATGAAAGAGTGAGAAATGCGTAACCTACAGGTATTCATAATCATAAGAAAACCAAACTTGTTACAATTGGTACGGTGTTGTAAAGCAATTTTATCACAACTGTAACGTGTTGTTGTGAAGCCAAGTGTCAGCAGTAGTGTATACAATGGAAAACAAAGGGAATCAGGTAGATCTCCTATTTTGTTACGTTGCACACCGTCAAATATAAAATTGAAGAATTATTTGCCTTTAACGTTTTTCAATACCAAACAACCTACTAAAATTTATATCAACTATAGAGTGACATAATTTACAGGACATCAAGGTAAAAATGGGTGTTAAAACATTTGATTGTTAAGTTTGCCAAAACTGGAGTTGCCCCCCCCCCCCCTCCCTTCACTTTGAATTCCCTTCCTACACCTCTGAAGCGGTACGAGGCTTATGATTGGTTAGCAAATTAAGCGTTTTAAGGCAACAGAAGTACTTCTCAAATTTGTCACAAGTCCATACACTGGATAAACCACTCCTTTTCAATCTGATCTGTAGAAGTTAATATTCTTGAACAAAATGACTCTAGCTTCATTCGATCCGTCTTGTTACACCTCCGATTCCATTACAACTTGCATCAGAATTAACACAGATAGGCTTAGTAGCATCATAGTATGCCAGCACAGGAGTAGATGATACCATTTTTTTGATAAAAGTACCTTCTTGATGGCATTGCCAGGACCGTGCTGCATCTCTTTTGAGTAGGTCAATTGGCTCCAGCCTGCAGTTGTTTTTAATGGGTTCAGTATTTAAACAAATTATGTCACAGAAGACTTTCTCCAGCTCTTCAACTTGTATTGGTGAAGCCACACTCCGACTTGCCTAATAAACAAGCAACTTTGGATTTAACAAGAACTAACTTGGGTTTAGGTAAGAAATTGCTGTACACCTTTCACAAATAGCTGAACTATCAGCTACTCAATCAATTTCCCAGTTATGGTAGTCTCACTTTACAAGGAGGTTCTGTGTCATCGCAATTCACTGATCCAAGGAAGCATTCATCAAATGCACTCTCATTAACTTCGTGAACATTTTTAGAATGGCAGACAGATTTAAAATGTTCTAGCTTGTCGCAACGATGGCATCTAGGCTGCCTTGCTGAACAGGCATTGAGTAAGTACGTACTACTCTAAAACTCTAGTTTTACTGGTTCTCGTTAACACGGAGTTGCATTGTATGGTCAGGGTAAGGTTTTTTGTGTATTGTGATTACTTTCTAAACTACTACGTAGCGACCCCAGGCATCTGGTATTTTGTATCAATTTATATATCCACATTTTCCACACTTGTCGATCTTTTCTCTCTGACTTTGACTTTCCATGTTTGTGCCGGGAGTCTGGCACTAGTCTTCCACTCGGTTGCATTTACGCTCGTTTCAACACAACTATTTGTTGTTTAATAACAAAATTGTTGGTGTAATAACTCAGGATCGGACAAACCAGCGATCAATCTATCTCGAATGCTCTCGTTCTTATTTTCTCCAAACAATTTAAAGCGGTCTTTGCTTCTGGAATACTAAACTCTATAGCTTATGCAGGATTGAACTTCGCCATAACTGTCTATAAGAGGCATAGACTACCAAACTTACTTGTATTTCTCAGTCTTCTTTTTGTAATTTTTGTCATTCTATACAATTTAAAGAGGTCTTTCCATTCCGGCCATGCTTCTGGATGACTAAACTCTGTCGCTTATGGGGGGTTGAATTTGGCTTTTTTGTTCTTACGGGTTTCTCACTCGACTTAGCGACTTAAAGTACGGAGTCAAAAAAAATGTAAAACTCAAAGGAACGATAAAGAAAACATCTCAAAATGGCTTGTTAGACGATTCTGAGCTGTAGCTCATCCCGTCACTGCCACAATGTATATGTTGCATTTTGCGCTCAATAAACACACAAATACTTTAATAAAAAAAAGAAGCTGCTCGAGTTCTCAAAATTGTGTTCGATGCTCGCTAACCAATCACATGAAATAATTCTTAGAAGGGTTAAGAAAGAGGCTTCTGGTGCCTTGGAAGCCAGTGCAGCCAAAGCGGATCCCAGTTAGACAAGAAGTCAACTCAATGTAACGTGTCACTTAACGATATGAGCAACAAGTTGTTTTTATCTATGCAACCACAATATATTTCACCTTTATCTAAGAAAGTTATGTTTTTGCTTTTAGACACTGAAACGGATGTAAAACATGCAATGTATCGATTGCGACAAAAGAACCCGTTCTCAAAACTAAGAACACGGAGTTGGCCAGCGAGTTTAGGTTTTTATTCCAAAAAAATACCAAAAGGCAAAACCTTCTTGAATGTTGATAATTTAAAAAAAAAGATGTGAACCTATTAGAATAATTAGCTTTTCGATCATTATAGGATCGACTACACTTTCAACTGTTCAGTGTTATAATCCCGGTTTTGTTATTTCGTTGCATTAAACAGATTCAATCTAGCCCTCCCAGCTAGCCAGCTGTTCCTGTGAAACTATAATTACATTTGGAGGTGTTTGAAAATGTTTACTCATCATAAATCCTGAAGAAGAAATAAGGGCATATACGTGTTTGAATTGCTTAAGAAAGTAAACAATAAAAAGATGGCATCTGCAAAATATATTAGAAAAAAAAAACGTTTGAATTAGTTTCAGTTGAATAGTATAGTATATATATGTATTGCAAGATAGCTGGTCTTCTTTAAGATGTGGGTAAATAATAACGTTGCACGGAAAAAACAATTACTTTTTAGATTTTAAAACAAAAATGATCTTAAATAATTAAGATGTTGTTTATGGAACGTGATTGAAGTCAATTTGCTTTTTGATAACCTGACAAATTAAAATAAAAGGATATTGTGGTTTTACGTATAGTGATTAAGAAAAAGGGATTAATGCGTTGATTTTGACTGATTATTTTTTATAATACTCTAGATTCTATTTGATAAAAACATTGTTTTTCTCCCTTGCTTGTTTGTAAAACGATATGCGCTTCTTGTTTTACAAAACAATTGCAAATCTTTTCGACTTCGAGACTTCTTTTTACAAACATCCATGATGTAAATGCTACGCCACGGAGCCCCTTTATACTAAATTTAACTTGGTGTAAAATTTGACGTGTATAAAGATTCACAAAGAGCTTTTAAATTTCTGTTAACGAAATTGAAAAAAAATCTACAGTTCTCAATTTTCTTTTCTTTTGGTCCAATTTCAAAAGGTGAGCTATGTTAAAATAACAACAACAACAATGTACTTTATTCATTCTATACAACAGGTACATAAATACAGCGCGTTGGCAAAAATACAAGGAAACCTAAATGGAAAACAAGAGCATGGATCAAACAAAGAAGTGAGAAGGGAAGCTTCAATAATATTGTCCAAGAGCTCATGATAGAAGGCACGGCCGGTTACAAAGAAATGTTGAGGATGAACTATGGCGATTTCTGCAAAATTGAGCCTTCATCACTCCACAGGAACTATTGGGTAACGCAAAAGTTGTAAAAGCCCCAGAAAGGCAAACTCTAGCTATACGATTCATGGCAACTGGAGGAACATTTCGCTCTTTGAGCTTTCAATTTAGAATATTAATTGCTGCAATTTTCTACATGATAGGAGAATTGTGCCAGACTTTAAAGGAGCATTTAATGCCCAATCACGTCAGCATTCCCTCCTCAACTAAATAGTGGTTGAAGGGAGCGATGAAATTCAAAGAAAAGTGGAACTAACCCCATTGTTTAGGTGCCATTGATGGCAAGCATGTTGTCATGCAATGCCTTGCTAAATCTGGTTCATACTACTACAATTACAAAAACACCCACTCTATAGTTCTAATGGCTGTTGCTGGTCCAGTTTAGATATGGCGTTGTTACGGGCGAATGTGTTTTATTTGGCTCTGCTCACTTTTGCTATTTTCTACAGTAAAATACAAGCCTTCTGCATTTCGAGCATACTATACGATATGGAGCAAAACCAAGGTGTACAAAAAACCTTTATCTACTCTTCGTTTTGGTCATACCGCCAAATAAATGGAGCTATCGAACATCACGAACTTCGCTAATTCAGCTCCTTCTTCTCTTAAGCTTATCAGGTGATATCGAAGCTTGCCCTGGTCCTAGCGACAGAAGTGGATTGTGTTTAAAAGTTTTGAAGAAAAACCAAAGCAGGTTATCTTGCTCGCAGTGTCATTTGAAGTTTAACCTGAAATGCTTCAGCTTTGATGACAGCGAAGTCAAGTATAATTCTTGTCTTTTTAACAACAATAACACCCAAGATGGAGCTGATCAAGACCAACAAGAAAACGCTCATCGATACAACATCCCTGAACTTAACGAACTTGTCTCCTAAAAGAGCCTTAAGATTTTTCATCAAAATATTAGAGGCCTATTGGCAAACAAAAGTATCATCTGCCAAATTCTGGATGGCTTTAGGAATATACACATTTTCTCGGTCAGTGAAACACATTTATTGTCCGAAAGCGAAGCCGAGGTTCAAATTGGAGGTTATACATTTATTGCAAAGTCAAGGGCTTTGGGTCAAGGTGGAGGTGTTGGTGTTTATATTTCTTCATCTATTCCATTTCAAAGACGAAATGATCTCGAGCAAGATGATATTGAATGCATTTGGGTTGAAATATTGTTTCCTAAAACTAAAGGATTTTTAACTGGAATTATTTGCCGCCCTCCGGATTCTTCCAAACATCTCTGTGCAAATTTTAATTGCAAATTTGAATCAATGCTTTTGACAGTGTCAGCTAAAAACAAAGAATGTATTCGCTTAGGTGACATCAACAGTGACTATTTGGTGTCCTCGGATCACAAAGAAATTAAATCTATTCTCACCTTCTTTGGTCTGAAACAACTCATTAGCATAGCCCCACGAGAAATACGCGAGGGTCCAAGACCTTAATTGATGTTATTTGTAGCAACGTACCTCATAACATTTTTTCGGTGAAAGTAATCCCAGCTAGTTTGAGTGATCATGAACTCGTTGGATGTGCTCGCAAGTTGAACAATGTTAAGTTCAATCCGCGAATCATTACTTGCCGAAATTTTGTTAACTATGATCCTAAACTATTTTGCGAAGAGTTAAATTCTGCGAATTTTGAAGATGTTTATTCATCTAGCAGCGTAAATGAGACATGGGCCTCTCTACAAGATTATCTCCAAAGGTGTATTGACAAGCATCCCTTCTTATTTCAAAGAAAGTAAAAGGCCGGCTATGTCCTTTGTTGACTCTGGATGTCAGAAAGGAGATGAATTTCAGGGATGGCTTGCTGAGGAAAGCCCGCCGAACTAATCAAGAAATCGATTGGTCTTCTTATAAACTCCAACGTAACAGAGTGTCTGGCCTTGTTAAAAAATGTAAAAGCAGATATAATCGAGATCTCCTTAAAGATTGTGCTGACTCTCCAGATAAATTTTGGGCAGCCATCAAGAAACTCTATCCTACTAAGTTACCTTCTCAACAAGGTTTGGCGTTTGTAATAAATGGATCAAAGTCAACTGACAAAAACTTTATTGCTAACAACTTTTGCGAATATTTCAGTACCGTTTCAAGAAATCTGAAAAATAAACCAGTTTTGCTTCGTGACTTTGTCTGGAGCAAACCTGCTGAAGGAAATCTTCCCAATCAAGTTACGGAAAGTCACTGTTTACTTTTAAACCTGTGGAAGAGTTAGAAATTTTTAAAGAGCTAAAAAATCTTAAGCTGAAAAAGCGTCTGCACCGGATAATTTTCCTTCGGGATTGCTCAAAGATGCTGATCCTGTTTTAACAAAGCCTTTGACA
The DNA here is from genome assembly GCA_027575285.2 of Zoanthus pulchellus. Classification (NCBI taxonomy): domain Eukaryota; kingdom Metazoa; phylum Cnidaria; class Anthozoa; order Zoantharia; family Zoanthidae; genus Zoanthus; species Zoanthus pulchellus. The sequence goes on from JAOBRB020149984.1 coordinate 10,016, forward strand.
TTATATTTATTATCAATTTATCTTTTGAAACTGGAGTTGTGCCTAGTGAATGGAAAGTGGCTAAGGTGATTCCCCTTTACAAATCTGGGTCCCTGGCTGAAATTGACAATTTTAGACCTATCTCAATTATCCCTACTTTGTCAAAGATCTTGGAAAAAATAGGCTACGAGCAGGTAATGGCTCATTTATAACAACATAGTTTACTTTTTGAATATCAATTAGGTTTCCGTTTGAATCGCTCAACAGAACTAGCTGTTACTTATTTCACTGATGTCATAAGAAAGGAGGCCGACAATGGTAAAGCAACAGGAGCAGCTTTCATCGACTTATCAAAGGCATTCAATACCATCAGTCATTCTGCTCTATTACGTAAACTGCCCAGTTATAGCGTATGTGATAAGAAACTACAATGGTATACTGACTATCTGTTTCTTCGCAAGCAAATTGTTCAATTTAAAGGTGTTCTTTTTGAACCAAATTCAATTAATACTGGAGTTCCTCAGGGAAGTATTCTTGGGCCTCTCTTTTTTCTCATCTTTTTTAATAATGCTCAGGTCTGCAATTCGGTTGCCACCAGATACTGTAGAGCTGATAATTTTATCTGCTCTTGGCCTACACAACTACCTACGAAGGAGTTCATCTACCAGTACCTACACCCCTGTTGGATTTGCTGATCGAAAGGAAGATGACTATCTAATACCAGATATCTGCAGATGGATTCGCTCCCCTTGCTGTTCCCTCAACAGGGCAACAACAGAACAACTGAATTGAGGAGAGGTCACGAGTTTTAAATAGTTTGCCTAGATCAGAGGGCTCTTGAGTTGCGACTTAATTGGTTTAAGTAATATAATCATGTTTGTTAAAAATATTTTAAGTTTTTTATATATGCAACTATTATCATACCTATGAACTGCACACAAATAAACGAAAATCATACTCAAATGAGAAAACAAATGAAATTAAAAATCAAACGAGTCTTACCTGTAAGTTGAAGTTTGATTGTGATTCTATAAGTCATCAGCCAGGAGTGATGGTAGTGGTTCGAGAGAGAGTGTAGCGCGTGCGTCAATCAGGCTTTAAAGCAACTAGTAATGCTTCAGTGAGATAAAACCCTAGGGCGGGGTGAGAACAATAAACCTGACAAACAGGGCGGGCGTACTACTCCTATCACTCCTGGCCTTTATGACTCATGTAATTACAATCATGCAATTTTCAACTTACAGGTAAGTCTTGTTGAATTTTCAATTCTATTTCGTCATCAGCCTAAGTTGTGAGGGACTGGTACGAGATTACAGAGCAACACTGAGGCATTATTAGTTAGTATCAAAAATCAAGAGAAACACGACAGTCATAACAGTAACACAGACATGATTTATTGTGAACTCAATATTGCATTTCCAAAGTTAAGTGCAGGTTTCACAGGCTTGTGGAAAAACGCTGAGATGTAGATTCACTATCCAGCAGACATCATGATGTTTTTCAAATTCAAATTCTTGTCAGCCAAATAAGATGTGGCTGCAGAACGGGTGCTATGAGATTTGAAGACAGAGGTATCAATATACCGGCCTGTGCTAGTACAGTTTTAAACCATCTGGATACTGTGTCTTTGCTTATTGAACCATACGGCCTAACATAACTTACAAGTAATTGGGTGTTATGCTCACTTCGGACTATAGCAGTTTTAAGTATGTATTCTTTGATGTGTTTCACAGGGCACAGTTGTTCTTCTGGATAAGCCAAAAGGTTTAAGGATGAAGTATGTGTCCTCTCGCGGGTTTGTTTAGCTTTTTATGTTACATAAAAGATACATTTATTGTCTGAAATCTCCATTCTAATTGTCTGAAAAAACTTGATTGTTTGGCATCTCTTTGTCCACTAAGTAGGCATAGAAGGAAACATAGTTTTAACGACAAGTCCTTTAAGCTGAGCTTGTCAGGTGTAGGCCGAGTACAAAATTCAATCAATCAAAAGTCTCCCGTGCCTATGTGGCACATGAGGCCGAGTCAAAATTAGTTAAGAACAATACTAAGATCCCATGTATACTTGTATCGAGGTTAAGCTGGGCGAAGTTCAAATTCACCGTTTATAAAACGTTTAACAATGGGTAACTGTCCAAATGTTGTGACTGCATTTGTATTCAACTACAGCAATGATGATAACATGCTTCTTGCAGTATTAATAGATCTGTACGACAGTCAAGATTTATACAACAAAGACAAAAAATCAAGAACAGCTAGAAGAGGAGGTGAAATAGCTCTGTGTTGATTTGTTTGGCAAAAAAACAAGCCATCTTGTAAAATGTGACTGACACTATTTAGTCGTTCCTATTCTCCATGAAGGAGTTATTATATTTATTGAACGGTTACTAAATCCTAGATATTGGAGCTATTTCCTGATAGAAGACAGATAATCAACCATAACTTCTTGCCGAGTAGGTGGACCCTTTCTGGTGCAGCTGGAAGTATCAAGAGATCCTCTGCAGGCTGAAGTATGACTGGGGGTGAATTTGAATAGCTACCAACTGAGAATACCAAGGTTTGGTCTATATGAACAATATACAGGCATCTGCTTATTGAGCCTAGATGCAAATAAGTCAATTGTAGGTTGGACACCTAAAGGTGTGAATGCTTGTTTTAGCTTTACAGAAGTTATCGTCCATTTGGTATCTTGTAAATGAAAGTGTCTTGATTCATTATCTGCGACAATGTTTTCTGCCCCAGGAATATGAGCTGCCGTTAACCATCTATTTTTATGTGAGATGCTTAACCCTATCTTTCATGGGGGGAAGGGGGGGGGCAGAAAGTGCCCACTCCGATTTCAATTTTGTTTAACTTTGTTTGTATTCATCCACTAGTAACCAAATCTTCCAATTTTTCCTAAAATTTATTGCAGATCATGATTTTGATAAATTTAAGTGATTAGAGAGCAACCCATTTCCATGGCAACAGCTTTATTGATAGTCGTTTTTGGTGATTTTTACTAGAACATGTTTTCATTAGATTTTTGTTGT
>JAOBRB020150095.1:7813-22705 GCA_027575285.2 Zoanthus pulchellus
CTCAACACATCATGTTGATCTTCATGGAGGCCAACCGGAACTAAACTATCAAGATATATTGCTAACCTCAACACATCATGGTGATCTTCATGAGGCCAACCGGAACTAAACTGTCAAGATATATTGCTAATCTCAACACATCATGGTGACCTTGATGGAGGCCAACCGGAACTAAACTGTCAAGATATATTGCTAATCTAACACATCATGGTGACCTTCATGGAGGCCAACCGGAACTAAACTGTCAAGATATATTGCTAACCTCAACACATCATGGTGACCTTCATGGAGGCCAACCGGAACTAAACTGTCAAGATATATTGCTAACCTCAACACATCAAGGTGACCTTCATGGAGGTTAAGCGGAACTAAACAGTCAAGATATATTGCTAACCTCAACACATCATAGTGACCTTCATGGAGGCCAGCTGGCTGCTTTTTGCCTCCGTGTTGGTCATTCAGAACTGCGAAGTCTTTTCATCAAAGTTATATCTTCAATTACCAAAAAGGCTGACAATAAAACTTTTTATTAAGTAAATCATTAGAGACCTTTAGTTCTGACTAGAAGAACGAGTACGTTAACGAGATTTTGCGCGCGCGCGCGCTCTAACCAGCAAACTCGCTATCGAAAGGACAAGATTTCAAGCAAAAGTCGTCCTCTTGACAACGAGTTTGCTGGTTAGAGTGCATACGCGCGCAGAGTTTTGTACTCGTACTCGTTCTCGTAGTCGGATCTAAAAGTTTCTAATAACTTGCTGTAACTTTAATTTGACTCTTGCTCTAGGTTTTTGCTATACGTGTAACCAGTTATACAAACATGTTTATTTACGACTGAGCTTTTCAATGTTTATTTGTTTTGGCGTCTTTATATCCTGCGTGCGTCCGTCGTGGTAGCCGGTATGCGCTGCTTAAGGTAAAAATTGGCGCCAAAAACGCAGTCTTCTCTCTGAAAATTGATTTCCGTCTTGAAGAAATATTCCGGTGGTTAAAGGTGTAAAAAGGTGCGCGCGCAATCAAGATCTTGTAATCAACCTCGCCCTCGGATCGGATCTATAAAGGTCTCAAATTAATCCGACGAATAATGACAGTTCAAAATATTTAACAATATTTTTTTTTACTGTGTATAAGCTATCATTTTATAAAATTGTTTCGGTAAAAACAAGAACTTTTATTCCAAAATTCAATTTATGAAAAATATTCTTTTGTCCTGCTATCCGATTTAATAACAGTGAAATTTTCAATTCCAGGATGGAAGACTACATTATATTCTCAAGGCGCTCAAACTGCGTAGAGTACAAAGAAGTAAGTTTGGTGCGTTGAATGTCGTTTCTAAACAAAAGTCTGTATCATTTAAGTTTCCCTGCACTTTTAGATAAGACGGCAAAAGTTTAAACAAATTTTTATTCAGCTAAGATACAGTGGCCTCCCATCCCATTCTTCCATTTTGCCAGACGAAAAAGGGCCTTAGCCAATCAAGCGTAAGGTAGTTTCTAAATTTTGATTATTTTTTCATTTTGCAGAATCTAGCCAAGATCAAGACCAGCGCAACAAGGTGCTGGAACTCTTCAACGCGGTTGTATTTGGAGAAAGCGAGGTACAGAAAAGTTTTAGAGAAAAATAACTTGCGGTAAACTACCTGTAGTTTAGCTGCGTTAGTGTTTCTAAAAATAACAATTTGGTGACAAGAATATAAATAACACACCATTTAAAAAAAATGCTAACGGTTTGGGACCTTAGTTTGAAATCATTTGAAATGACACACCTGTGAGTGACAACCATGAACCCGAACACCTCGTAAAATATACTCTTCACTCTTCTTCAAAAAAAATAGCCGCCTCTCATCGCGTTCTCGTTCCCTTCCCACGTGAGAGACGTCTCTCGGGAACAAGATAAAAGGCAGCTATTTCCTCAAGCTAACTCCAAGATAAACTTCATACTGTATGCTCGAACCTTCGTATATTATTCTTTATATAATCGAGTTTTTGCAGCGAATGACAGGGCATCAGGATGGGAATGTGCTCATCAGTCGTGCCTCCCACCTCTGTTTGATCCGAGATTGATTCATCTGCTCGGAATGTGGACTGAGATTTGTCGATCTCAATCTGATTTGAGGGATTTTTTCCGGGGTACTCCGGTTTTCCTCCTTCAGCTAAGTCGACTTTCACGCCTAGATCTTAGGCGTCGAGCGATAAAACATTAGCCTCTGCCTAGGAAGAATGGATAACCACTTCCTTCGCAATGAACGTTAAATAAAGTATCATTATTATTATTATTGTTATTATTATTACTAGTATTATTATTATTATTATTATTATTATTATTATTATTATTATCATTATTATTATTATTATTATTGTAACTGAAAGAGCGAAAAGTTTTTGCCAAGGGAAGATTAACTTCAGACGTTGAAGCCAACGTGTATTTGTTGTTATATATATAGATATGAGTGTTTCATAAATAAAAGAAAAACAGAAGAAAACCAAAGGAATCACATCAGCGTTATCGTTACGAGTGATGGTATAGAAAGTATACCACTCGTATCCCGGATGTAGTTTCATATGAAGTCTACGAGTGGTCTATTTTACAGTAAAACACTCATATCTATGTTGTAAAGTTCATTATTTTTATAGGATATTTATTTGTTATCTCTGCAGGTACAAATTGTGCAGAATGTAGTGAATGGCGTGGAGAAACTGTTATCCCTGGAGAAAATGTTGGAAAGAAGACAAAACATCCAGCAGTTTCTTCCCACTATCAACTATAATTCCACTCCATGAGCTGCTTGTTAGCGACAGAATAATTATGTTTACAACATTTATTGTAGGTTGTTGATCATTCTTAAAAAGGTTGTTAACTCTTGGAAATTTTAGAAACAAAAAGTTTGAATGAACTGGAAATAAAACTGTTTCAAATTTATGTTTATCAGCTTTTTTGTCTGATCAACTTAAAACATCGAAAATAGTCATCAAGTTTAATGCGAAATCAAATAAAAAAGCGTTTTTGAATACAAGATTTTTTTGCTATATCCGAATCAGCAAAACCCATTTTTATGAGGCGCTTAAGTCTCGCAGTTTCACATCAGAAGGGTTCTTGAATGTGAGAACATTCAAGAACATTCATTCTTTTCTTAAAAGAATTCATCGCAAAAGCCAAAAGCGTTTAATGGGATGACACCAGTCAAGATGAAACCATATGTCAGTAAAATTTCTATCCATCGCCACTAAATAGAAATGTATATCAAAAGCTTGTTCCCATAATACAAAAGGAGTCATGAGTGAGAGATGGCATAGACTACACCATCGAAGAAAGCATGTCATCATGTCTTAGAAGGTCTGGGAGTAAACTCAATTGAGAAACTTTGATTGGATTTGGTCAGATGACGCAACACGGCAGATCAACGTGGTGCCTGTTCAGGCATTGATTCTCAGTTGTTTTTGTATTTTTGTTTTTAAAGTTTTGAAAATTGAAAAACAGACAACTGAGAGAAGCTCTATATCACTTGTAAAAAAGACGACAATTCTGTTGCTGTAGCTACATGTAGTCCATCTATTTTTTAACTTTTCAGTATTGCCCTTTTTCTTGGTTTCCGCAGAGCAGAGTACAGTCAGATATATAGTGTATACAAATTGCAAAGAAAGAGTGTGGCTCAATGGGTAACAACGTGAGGTACATTTGACATCAGTCTTGCTTTCAAGTTCAATGAGTATGACTTGTGCTCCAGTACCGCAGAAATCAAATGTGTTTCAATCGCAACTAAAGTTAAAATTCTTTTTTAGATACCCACGCTTGGAGATCGCTAGTAGCAATAACTTAATTACTATGATCTTTTAAAAAATATTGTGGAATTTCCTAGCTCGTATTCAACTATTCTGCCTGTTGCGTAAATCATAACTACATAGTACCTGCACCTGTCAAAAATTGAAGCGTTCCTAAATGTTTATGGAAATCAATGATAACTTTTAATCGTGTAAAACGGAAGAATTTGTTTCGATGTAAAATTGTTTTCTGCCCGTAAATACAGCACTCGCTTTGTTAACGTACACTGAGAGAAACTCCTTTAGTGGTATCTGTGCCAATTCAAAACTCAGCCATGCAAATCAAGAGGAATCGAAGATATTGTCAAGCATTCGCTATAAGTTGAGTGATAAAACTTATACGTTCAGTGTGCTCCTTGATGCTTAAAAAAAAAACTATTTCAACTACAGATATGGAAAAACCGGCATGGGGTATACGGCATGGCGTATCTGCGAGAATGAGGTAAAACATGCTAAATGACACGCTACATATCTAAAAAGCGTGCATGGTCAACATGCTATTTTGAAACAATTATAACAAAACTGGACACTTGACAAAAATGTAAATGGCGTCTTTAATAAAAGAACTGCAACCGGGTGTGGATAAAGTTTTAGAGAACTCTTCAAAAAACACTCATTTGACATATTTCTGGACAGTGCGATGACTAGTCTATCAACATTAGCAAATTTTTCAGTGACACCTACAACTAGAGAAAGAAGCCTTATTATCACCGAGTTTTGCATATTCATTTTTATAAACATCATGGCTGTCTTTGGTAACGTTTTAGTTTGTTTAGCTTTTTACAGAAGCCATTCTCTTCGTACAATTACAAACTATTTCATATTGTCACTCGCTTTGAGCGATTTGTCAATGGCTATTTTTGTCATGCCTCTCAAGTCTGCCTCGACGCTGGCAAATCAATGGCTTGCGGGATTTATTGGTTGTAAGGTGGAATACTTCTTTGTAAACATTTCAGCTGGAGTTTCGCCGCTAACTGTGATGCTTTTAGCAGTTAACCGTTATTTCCGTGTCGGTCAGCCTAAGTTGTACGCAGTCGTGTTTTCAAGTAGGAGGTCAATAACTATGGCGGCGTCAGCATGGATTCTAACAATTGCTGTCACCATTATGAATGCTTTAGTCTCGGAACTTCGGTTCAAAACGACAACGGTTTTACCAAACTGCTGCATTCAAGTTTATCCCAGCTATACTGTATCTATATTAAGCGTAATTCTACAGAGCATTTACATTGCTATTCCAAGTTTCATAATTATCTTGTGCTACTTAAAAATTTACAAAGCCATTCGTCTCTACAACAAGAAATCGGCAACTGCTTTGCAACGTAGGCGAGCCTCCGCGTACGGCGTTGAAGAAACGAAGATAACACAGGTGTTGACCGTGGTTGTTGTCGGCTTCTACACTTGCTGGCTACCCGTACTTGTTACAAACATTTTAAACTGCTCTCAAGTAATAGGAAAAACAGAATTAAAGTACACTAATTTTTTCATTACTATTCCCATGTTTACCAGCTGTATAATCAACCCCATAATTTATGCAACAATGAATCAGGCTTTCAGAAGAGAATTCAAAAAAATATTCCAACTCTTTTCCTGTGCAACAGCTAAGTTTGAGTTAGTGTAGAAAGACATGTAATCATAAACGTTGTACTTTTATTTTGCGCTATTTGTTTACACAAACGGTAAAACGAATGGAAAGTCTATTTGAAAGCGCGTATGCGAAATACTCTGTTGTACTTCGAAAATCAAATATTATCTAAAAATTGTCAGAAAGCATTCTGGGCCCAGTTGCTCAAAGGCTGGTTAAATTTAACCCTGGGTTATACAGAAATTCAAACAGGACTTTGTTTATTGAAAGATAAATGGTTATTTATGGAGACTGTTATGACTTTTCCTGGAAAAATCTTGTTTTAAAATCCAAAATTTACAGCTAAAATCTCTCCTTCTAAGAGTGGAAACAAGATGGTTGGTTAATCATTTAACCCTGGGTTAGTGCTAATCGGCTTTTGAACAACTGGGCCCTGTTGCATATCGCCATTGTTTCAACAATAGGGTCTTTATTTGTTTCTGAGAAAACACCCGTGTAACACGCAAGATTAAACTTTACTGTACTTGTCCGTAAAAGATATTGCCTCTAGCCTTTAGGTTTGAATTTATGCCAATAAATGTACAAAAAACATATATTCTTAACAACAAATTTACATTTCACTCGCGCTACACATATATATTAATTGTAAATAGCTTGTGAACATAATAAAAGAATAGTTTATTCATATTGGCTGAAGACGAAGTCGTCATGCAGACGTTAAAAATACAATTTAGTAATATATATGTAAATTATGCACCGTATAAAAGAAAGTATACGTTAAAAGATTCTGTTCTCGAACGCATTTCGCTAAATGATAAACAAAACATAAGTTGGAATTCATTTTTTATCTAAAATCACGAGGTTTTGATATAATGCATGTTTCAGTTTTTGTTTGTGTTTGAAGCGAAATTTAAAAAAAGTTGAATCTGTAGCAGAAATGTACGCCAACTTACAACTTCTGACATGTCCAGCTTTTATTAAAATATGTTTAACTATGTTTAAAAATATTTTTTAAATGACAATGTAACTTCTTTTATAATTTCCTGATTTACATTGGATATATATCAGCTAGTTTGGTCTTATTGTACGGTGGCACAGAAGTGCCAAACAAAACTTTCTTTTACAAAACAAAACTTTCCTTTTGAAAACAAAACTTTCTTTTGCAAAATAAAACTTTCTTTTTGGAAAACAGAACTTTCTTTTTGAATACAAAACATTCTTTATATACATCAAAAATTTCTGTTTGAAACCAAAACTATATTTTATGAAACAAAACTTTATTTCAAAAATATCTTGAAATGAAACTTTCTTTTTGGAAATAAAACTTTCTGTATTTACAAAGCAAAACTATCTTTTGCTAAACAAAACAAAGCTTTTTATGCGGCCCAGAAGTGTCAAATAAAATACTCTTTTCAAAATGATCCTACTTGTCCTACTTGTCGGCAGTATAACAAACGAAAACAGCTATTGTGCAACTGCTGCGAAAGTGGTGCTGTTATGTTTTGCGAATATTCTGAGAAACATCGATAGAAATTAGCTTCGTTTATTGTCCAGTAATGTGGTGTGGAACTTGATCGAGAAAGAGTAATCACGAATTATTTTGAAAAGGGCTACCACTACGAGAAAATTATTATTTTTCTATCTAAGTTCCATGGCATAAACATCAGTTTAAGAACTTTAAAAAGAAGATTGTAGTCGTATGGTCCGTTCAGGATGGGATAAACGTATAGGTGAAGAACTCGTGAGAAGAATACAACAAGAGTTATATGGATTGGCTGTTTATACGGGTATCGCGCAATGTTGCATACACTGAAACTCGATGAGAGCGTTGTGGAACGATTACTTAAAGAAATGGATCCGGAGCGGTGTAGCGAAGAGCAAGGCGTATCACAAGGCGAAACTATGTTTCAACGGGCCCAAACTACTGTTGGTACATTAATTGATGGATATGATAAATTGAAACTGTACGGGTTTCCCATACATGGATGCATAGATGGGTTCAGCAGGAAAATCATATGGTTCAAAATTGCAAAGACCAATAACAACCCAACAATTATTGCCAAGTTGATTTTGCCTGAGGCAGTTACCGAATTTAGAGGTTGCCCCATTTTAGAAGGGTTGTGACTTAAAAGGATACTCCAAAAGTTGGTGATCGAGAAGGGACTGGAATCGAATTTTCCGATGAACACTTCGCGAAAGAAAGTTTGACAGCCGTTTCCAGAAATTTTTTCAATGATTTTGTATTTAGAAGTTAATGACTGCAATGCATACAGATTTGCTGCGCTTGTACAGTATAGGGAACGAACATAGAACACCCCGCAATTAATTGTCGCTAATATATTTCTGTGTTTTTGTGAAGTATTGTATTTTTAGCGTTGGAAGATATTTCTTAAAACATATTTAAATAAGCATCTGAAATCAAAATTGTTGGCTATATATATATGTGTTTTGTCGAACCAATCAATTAGTTACTTCTAAACAAATAAGGCTATACAGAGTACGGTGTGTGCATGGCCGTCAGATTACATATGATATCCTAACTTTATGGTCGTACAGTACATCATAATATTATAATTTAAACAGTTTATCCTTTTTGTGAATAACAAATTTTTAGTGCAAGCATCGTATTTATAAGTTTTAATTGCCTCAATCACTTCTTCAACACGTTTTAAAAAACAGACCGGTTACAATTTGTCAAGATCAATTACTTTATTTATAAATTTATTCGCCGATTTTTTTTCCGCCAAAGCAAAGGTGAGGTGCCAACCATTCGTTCCCGTTCGGAAGATAATTCGATTCCAATCCTCACTCGATCACCTCGTTTTAGAGTATCGTTTTTTAAAGTCACATGCAACCATCGCCATCGGGAGATTACACTGTGTTACTGACATAGAAGGGTACTCACTCTGCACTTTGTTCCAGCAATGATGCCAGCTATTTACCTGTTTTCAAAAGAACTCATTCTGTAGGTATTGAAATTACCTACTTAAGAATTTTCTGCAGTATCATTAATTACAATAAGATAGAAATTTCGAATATAAACACTTCATCCCTTTGCAGTCAAGATTCAATTGTGACTTCTCGTCCACGTGCAAGCGCTTTTGTTATCCAGACAAATGAGTATCCCACAGTTCCTTGTGGCGGCAGCTTGCCACACAATGCGATGTTCATTTATGTAGCCCAGTGAAAGCTTCAAGAACGCCTTGTTTTAAATATGATACACGCTTGTCAAAAAAGTGTAGCTTTTAGAAAAAGGAACCCGAGCGTCGGTCTTTAATGGAAAGTGGAATGAAACAATAGGGTTATGGTATAGGGATGCGCAGGACAAAAGTATAGCGAATTTGTAAATCTTTAAACTGAATCACTGGAATTTAGTTTTCGCTAAAATTTGTTATGCTTCTGAATTTGTAATTCTATCTTTTTTAAATAGAAATCTTTAAAATTCCTAAAATTAGCTGTCTGGTTAATCTCTTTCCAGAGAATTTGCTAAATTTAGCAACGACTTAAAATAGTAAATTTTAGGAATCTGAGATTTTACACATTTTACGTTGTAAACAACAAACACGCGATGTCTCAGAATTTAAAATCTCAGTTACATATACATCCTACAACAAGAACTGTGTTGAACCAGCTGAAGCACGAGAAACAAGATCCCAAGATGGGTACTGTCAGTCTCTAGGACCATAGGATGAGCTTTTCTTTTTGGGGCACCAAGGATTGGCAGGGTTTTTTTGTGTGTGAGAGGTGGGGGGGACAAGGGGAACTCAAGATGGGATCTTTCTTTTGAGGTCCAAAGATAGGCTTTTCAGTATAGGGCCCTAAGATGTGCTTTTTTTGGCGTCACAAGATGGACTATTCGTAAGAACCTGAGTATGTTCGCTTTTTTATTTTTTTTTTTTTGGGGGGGGGTGGAGGGGTGCTGAGATATGCTTCTTTAACTAGAAAGCGAAGGTTCCTTTCTTTGTAGGACACTCGAATTCTTTTTGACCTCAGCTTGCCTAGAAATCAATTTTATAAACTCAAGAGGAGGGCATCTTGTAGTAATTCGCACTTGGTCCCAGACTCAAGTTTGATTCCCGACTCTACTAGCTTCCTGATAGACCCAGCTTTCGGTTGTTTCGCGAGATTCAATCTTCTGTTGAATTAACTGGAGGTAACCTGTGTAGATAATGTACCGACTAGGTTGATTCAGACTCTACGGCACCAATAAACTCGACAGAAACTAGAGATATAAGGCGCCAGCTATTTGAACCACTTTCCGGGAAATGGATTTAGATTAACATATAGTGCCAATTTTTACACATTTTTAATAGGCTAAACCATGGCTAAACCTGCTCCCTTATCGCTTGGTGTTGCTTCACAAATGAAGAACACGGACACCTACATGCTCATTGTTTGCTTGCTTCGTTTGTTAAAAATGACACAATTTCCATAATGATTAAGTTTGTGTACACAAACTTATAAAAGTCAGAGATCAAATCCATTTGCATCTTCATGAAATTGTTTGGCGTGTGTTTGCTCAAACACGCATATAGAAGAAATATGTGGAGTTTTAGCATTCAAAATTAGTACTAACTTGTGGCTATGTAAAGAAGACTGATGTATTAGTCTGAAAAGAAAGCCTAGATTTAGCCAAGAGGTGAGTTGACTTTTTTGTCCCGTAAAAACAGGCTAGAAAAGCAGTTTAAGTGTGACAGTTCTATAGAACGTTACCGAATTAACCGACAAACCCTTTAACTTTGTCCTTGGTAAATTTTCCATGTTTTTTGTCACTATTTTTATCCTTGCAGAAGAAACAAAAGAAAAAAATCCTTTTACACAATTTCTTCCTTTCGATATGCCAGTTTCTTAATAATGAAATTTGTGTGGTTGCTTCCTTACCGAATTCAACACTATTATTGAAATATAACATAATTTCTGTCTTTCTACAATTATTGCATTGCATTATTGACATTGTAAACGAAAATGACTCTTTAATACTTTGTTAATTGGTTCTTTAGTGCAATTATTCTTGTAAATTGAATAAAACACCAGTTTTTTAAATGTAATACATCCATTTGAGTTTACAAAGAGTGAGAAATTAACTACATCTCTAGAGTTATGACCCAAGAATGAATTACATTTTAAGATACTCTAGTAGTGTCGTTATACAAAAGAAAGTATAGTTTTTTGTGACGGCTTGTCAATGGATGTAATAATATTCAAGATACTTGACTGATGGAAGTGTCATTATTACGATTAGCTTTCCAACATATTGTTTTTATATAACTGCAAAATGCGTACAGAAACGGGATTCGGCAAAAGCTCTAAGATGATAAAAACCGACGCAGTATTCTGAATCGGAACCAATTTTGATCTAATGACGCGCAAACATTGTCGCGCTATAAAGTTTCGTAGCTTTCAAAAATTGCAGCTTCGTAATTTATATCAACGTTGTAAATCTGTGGCTAGATTGAAATGAAATGCTTATTTGTTAGCCATTCACATGATGAAGAAAAAATGGGTTTAGCAAGTTGTTTTAGTAGTTGATGGGATCAAGTCTTCCGCTCGCTTCCGTTTTGTAAAATCGAAAACGAAAAAGAAAGTCATTAATTGCTTATTATAGTTTGCGCGCAGCTTTTTTATATCAAGCAACAGACTATATTATCAGAAATCTTAAGAAGTCAAAAGTACCGAATGAAATAACCCAATTTAAGATGATCCCTACGGTTAAGGAGACAGTCACTCGGTCACGATCGTTATCATTTCATAAACATCAGTCATTCTATAATTATACTATCAATCTCCATCGATATCAAAAAATTCATCAAAAGCCAAAATATTGAGTTTCTCTAAAATGTAGCAAAGCACTGGCAAATTTTAAAGCAAAACTCCTAACACGTTTCAAAAGCACTGAAAGATACAAAAAGGCAGAAAGATTTTTGATGCAGAGCTGACTGTAGACACATTGCAGAGCCGTAGCCAGGAATTCATAGTCTCGATCAGGTATTTGACGAGAGGAATTAATAATTTAAGTAGAGTTATGTGCGAGTTTCAACCCACAATAGGATAATAACAACATGTAGCACTTGTAAACGCGAAATAATTTGATGCGTTTACTTCTAAGAAATTACTTTTCTGGTTTATACCGTTAATGTAATCATCATTTCCAAATAGCTTAAGTAAAAACTTTTTAAAAGAACTGCATCAAATGAGTATTGTTATTAGTATTACGTTTAAAACATTAAAGCTTGGCTAACATGCAGCTAGTAACTCTTCTGAAAACATAAAACGCGCAGAAAAAACCTTTGAAACGGACAATAAATCCAAAGGTTTTATCTTCTACCATCATATCTAAAAAAATAACCCTAGCTGTGCCAAGATTTAGTATTTTTAACTTTTTTTTCTCAACGTCCCTGTTTTGAAAAGATGATCTGAGTTAATTGACGCTGTAGGATCCAGAGATATTAAAGCACAGGTTTCAATTTTTATTTAGGCTTGTAATTTTCTGAAAAGGTTTATTTTGCTCAATCGCAATTGATGTGATCACAGGAAACCCAAGCTTAGCGTTAGGTCATTGATGAAAAATCATTGACATTTATACAATATTGATTTGTATAGACTATAAAATATATAACACTATTGAGTTCATGTATACTTCTATTTTGAGCACCCAAACTCAAAGAACCGCCGATTTTCTAATAACCTCTAAATAGCTTCTTTTGGCTCTTAAAACTAAAAGTACAAGCGAGACAAAACGAGATAACAATTTCGGGCAAACAGGTTTTATCTTTGACTTTTGCTTAAAACCGAAGCCGTAATAATCTCAAATGCGTTATTTCAATCTCATACTCATACAATTAGTACTTTCTAACAGAGAGGCCGAGATGCCCTGGTACGAGGACGATGATCATTGTGATGACAGAAACCATACGTCCAAGAAGCTGCTGACCAGAATATCTGATGACGCGTACTGTCAGAAAGATCAGGTAGTCTTTGGTTATGATCCATATATCTGCTCACTCGATATAAGAATGGGTGAACAGAAAGAAGTGGACTGCGTCAAAGAAAACATTTCTCCCTTCCTACAATGGATCGACCCCGCATTTCAAATCATCCGTGTAATGAACGAGAGCGCAGATCACTTTACTGTAATTGCCAACAGCTTGGTGCAAACAGAAAGAAGCAAAACCCCAAGTTTCTGGAATCCTGGTGGTCAGCGGGTGCTTGATACCCAGTCTATTAGTATTGTACTGTTTTTACGGGAAGATGCCGCTAGCCAACTAACGGCTCAAGCCGCAAGATGTTACTTGACGTCACCACCGTGGAAATTCCACCACAAAATCGAACTTGCAAACCCCAGGGACCTGAGGCCTGTAGCTTGCCAGGAATATTATCAGCTTGCCCCTAGTCTACCCCTCTTGGCAGTTTGCTCTGTTCATTATGGCTGCGAGCAGCTAAGATTCAACTTATTCTCGAGAAACTTTGAAGAAATGGTAACTTTTTATTCAGCGATTACCGGCAAGGAAAAGGAAGTGAGCCGAGCGGGATTTTGCTCATTTCATTTGTACTCGCAACCAGGATTGGTCATCCAGCTCACCCTAAAATTCTCTCCTTACCTTAAACCGCATCTAACCAAAAGCGCCATGCTACGCTTCCAAGTTACTGACGTCAAGCGTTTGCGAGAAAACCTTGTGTTTCCACTGATGCCGACAGGCCAAAAAAACACGTGGCTGACACGTGATCCTGATGATAATATCATTACTATAGAAAGTGAATCTCCATACTCAAAACCACAGCCAAGAGATAATTCGGACAGCGGCGAATGGAGTCGAAGTGAGACGAGTTCGAGTGAGCTTGACACATCGTGGAACAGCACTTGGGACACGGCGTCAGTTTAAATACTATATAATCTAAATAAGAGAACTTCAACAATGAAGACGGTGACCGAAAAAACAATAGAAAATCATAAGAACTGCACTTTGGAGTGCATCGAAATGAGCGCCTCCAGCTAGTTGTCGGTAAAATTAGAACACGAAAGGATCTTTTATACATTTCTCGGGACACCAACGTAATAAAAATATTTGATTAAAGCTTCACGAAGAAATACTTATCAACCATATTCTGTAGCCTAATATATTTACAGAGCAAAAAGTAAAACATTGAAACGGTTTGCCGAAGAATGCGACAACCTTAATTGACTTATCGCTGTTTCCTCTTTTCAAGGCTATCAAGTACGTTTGAGAAAAGTGTTTTGGACAAATGAACCGAAAAACGGCTCCAGTAATGAAAATATCACACATTCTTTCTTCCTGAAAGCAAGAATCATATTGTTTCTTGTTCAGTTTACGGGAGTAGAAATTCAGTTTTTTAAGACCAAGAGAGAAATAGAGAACGTGAGCAATTGCCTTCATCTAAGGTCGGCTACGGGCAAGTAGATTGCAAACAACGCGTTGTTTGTTTAGATAGCACAATATCTTCTAGATTGAACTGTTTATGATCATTACCTGAATGTTTTACTGAACTATTCGAGCGTTAATAAGCCTGTACAATATTTACAAACTGTTCAAGACTGTTCAAGATGTTTAGTCTTTGTACATGAACTTTTTCCTAATTCAGAAGCCTAATCTCTGTTATAAATTCATTTGCTAATCGACATTGTTTTTTTGTCTATTTTCCTGAAACACGCGGACTGGAAGACTATATATGTTCATTGTCCCACTTGTTTGTCTTACGTGACTAAAAAGAAGCGCACGTTTTCATAACTTGAGGAATGTTATACCACTCTTTCAAATGTCAATATGTCAGTCATTTGGGGTCACTGAATATAAAAGAAAATGCATTTAAAAAATCAAAGCACTGATAATGCTATCGATCTTGTTTAGAACAGGGTAAGAAAATCTAGCCACTTCTACTGTCAGGTTTGTGAACGTCCGGGGGCACACTACTACCAAAGAGTTTTGCGAGTACCCCATCCGTCCTTTTCCGGAGACCTCTAAATTGAATACAGATCTCTGACATTTGTGTTTTCTTTTCCTTATAATAGCTACGATATAACGCGCGCTCTGATTGGTTCAAATCTACGCTTTATTACAACAATAAAGTTATGATTTTCGCTAGTTTGTTTTGCCGCTTGTTTTGCTATTTCATATAAGTATTAGAGCACAACATTCTATGACTCTTCGACGAAATAGAGCACTCGTGATGTTTGGATAGACACTCGAAACGTAGTTAAAAGCACTTGCCTGCGGCTTGTGATTTTACAACGTTCTCGTGTCTATCCCAACATCACGCTTGCTCTATTTCACCGATAAAGTCATAGAAAGTTGTGCTTTAATGCTTAAGGAAAAAACCTTTTGTTATAAAGCTAAACTAATGCAGTTTCCTAAGCAATGAACTATGAACTAGGCGTACAAATACTCTCAAATGTCAAAATCAATTATTACTCGGGCTACCTGTGGTAGGCCGAGTTTTAAAATGCGTTTTCTATCTATCATTCTATCGACGTATGGACAA
>JAOBRB020150096.1:0-13019 GCA_027575285.2 Zoanthus pulchellus
TGAACGTATGAAGTTTATCTTCTCTATATAGAGAGGATATTACACGTTGGTTTGAACGTATGAAGTTTATCTTCTCTCTATATAGAGGATATTACACGTTGGTTTGAACGTATGAAGTTTATCTTCTCTATATAGAGAGGATTCTACACAATGGTTTGAACATATGAAGTTTATCTTCAACTGGTAAAAATATTTTCTCCCACGAGAAAATAACTTCATACGTTAAAACCAACGTGTATTTTTTCATAGATACGAGTGTTTCGAAAACAGAAAAAACTAAAAGAAAAAGAAGGGAAAAATAAAGGAATGGCGTCAGCGATATCTTCGATTCACTTGCGAGGAGATGGAAATATGTCACTCGTATCCCGGATGTTTTATATGAAATTTACAGTAAAACGTAACAATACTTAACAGTATTGTATATAAGCGAATGAGAGTCTTTGACTCCCCAGGAAGGGACACTAATCTATCGCATGGTAGCTCCTAGCAGACGCTGGTACTTATTTACCTACCCCGGAAGGATGGAAAGCCGAGTTGGCTTAGGCAGAAAAGAAGGCCACACAAATATTTGAATCTCGGCAAAGTGCCGGGAGCGAACTTGGGACCTCGTGGGTGGAAAGCAAAGACCTTACCAACTGCGCCAACCAATGATATATTAAAAGTCATCTTAAAACAGAGGCTAGGAGAACTTATAGAAAAGTTCGTTATTTCTTTTGTTTTAGTCTTAAAAACCTCGAGATCCAAAGATGAATTTTAATATATCAAAATTCGCTTATTGGGATTAGGGTAAAACTCAATGAAAGGCATGCACTTGACGTAATTACGATAACAATTAAAATTTAAACCTTGATATAAAGTGATCATGTTACCTTTTTACTATAAGATCAAGCTGCACCTAGTACATTAAAAAAAATCTCAGATGAAACACTAAAATATAAACTTCCTAATCGTCGACACATGCAACTATTAAATGTTAGTATCATCCAACTAGTGGACTAATGCAAATCCTGCATTTTAATTGGCTACACTACTAGAGGACTATTAGTAATAATCATCGAATAGCGAAATTCGCAGGCTTTCTTTCGTTATATTCCCAAATAAATCTTTATTTAACTTGCATTTGCTAACTTTATTATTGCTTTTCCTGTCCGACTGGTTGGGTGATACTAAAACAATTAGACCCTTCGCCCTTAAGAGCCACGGGTTCAATAGCCCAACTGTTAATTTGTAATTTTCAAAAGCCTAAGATACCAAAAACTAAACAATAATAATAGTTACTAAAAACATTAATTCAATGCTCATCAACTAAAGAAGATAATTCAAGTTTAAACAAGAATTGTATACTTACCACTGCCAGGATGAGAATATTTTCTTTCATAGAGAGGAACAGTGGAATATTCGCATTTGCTGCATTTCCCATTTGGTGAACGACACGCAGGACCAAAGGGGTTTGCACATTTGTCTGAGAGAAGTTCAGGATTCAAATCTGACACAACTGGTCCACCACGTAAGTTCCGGTTGGTGTTACAGTTTTCATTAGGTGAATCATAAATCTCCGCAGGAATCTGTGAACCATTCTTGGAAGAGTTCTCTTCATTGTCTAATTTATTTATGAGAAAAGAAGATTTACATTACAAACTGCTATAGTCACACAGCATATAAACGCCTAAACATTACTTTAAAAATAGGCCTGCAATGCGTGCGTGTAGCTACTGCCTTCTTGTTTCCACTGCACTGGTATATGAATACTGTATGGTGCTGTTTAGTATGTATAGCTATTTTAGAAAAGGTTTTTGCAAAGCCGAGTTTTCGGTAAACATGAGTCATGAGTCAAGTTATGAGTCAGGTCAGCAGAAAGACAGAATAAATTCACAAAGTTACTCACATGAAGTTTCAACGACCACAACAAATTTCTAGTCACTCCGGAATATTTTTTGGCGAAATATAAGACAAAGAAATTCACGAAGTTATTCACATGAAGTTTCAACGACAACTAAAGGTTCTAGTCATTCCAGAATATTTGTCGGCGAAATATGAGACAGAATAATTCACATAGTACTCACATGAAGTTTCGACGACAACAATATACCATTTTTAGTCACTCCAGAATATTTGTAAAACTTTTCACAGTCGATATTTTTATGGAAAGAGATCGCACTTTTACGGAAAGTGGTTGGTGAATCCGCTTGTGACACTAGTATTTATGTATTTGACACAAAAAGAAGTACTACCAGATTCAAAATAAGTAAAGCTCTAAACAATGACTATGTTTGTGTCTTTGTAACCTGTAAAGTCTATCGAAATTGGATTCTTATCCAACTTACTACCGGGTCTTATCGTGCGCCAACAAAATCGATCGTCGAAATAACAGTCCATTTTTTTGGAGCTTACATGACGTACTGACATAAAATTGACTCTATCCATCAAAACGATAGCATTGTAGCTACTCGCTCATGCGCAGTAGCAACAAAAACGGTCACAGATCATGAATGAATAAGTTATTTGTGGGTAGAACAGTGATTGACAGCTAAAGCATTGATCTTTGTTTATAAACCGATATATTATACTTTTCACTTGTAAAGGCCCCTTTAAACGGATCAAGCATGTTGGGGTCAAAAATTATTAGGTGATGTTGCACGGTATTTTTAAAATCAGTTTTGTAGGCTTGAGTGTTCAGACAAACCCAAGACTATCCATCAATTTTGGATCTCAGTACCAGACCATTTTTTCAATAGAATTGCGTGTATTGATCACGCGAGAGGAAATGTTGGATGAAAAACTTAATTATTTAGAAAAACTTTGTCCTGCAAAATAGTTACAAACGGTCAACTATCTCAAATGGTAATCAAGAATAAGTTATCCTGTAGCCATGGTGGTAATCACTTCTAAAAATCAAAAATGGCGGTCATTAGCCTAAGTTTTGGATTTCATAAGAATTTTCGAAACAAATTAAATTATCTATTAAACATTTAAGATCCAGTCATTGTTTACAGTACAATTTTGACTGGCTTTACAAAAACAGGAATGTCTTCAGCATTTTATAACAGAAGAAATTGATTAAATGTAGATATTTTTGATTCATATGGTGGAACAAATGTAAGACTACGAAACTCTCGTAACTATAAATCTATTATACCGTGTGAAGTACAGAAACTTCTTGTATAACAGAAAAATGTAGCACTTAAAAATTAGGAACAATTCGAATGTCAACTTTCAACAAAATGAATTTTTTTCTGGAGTGATCTATTTGTTTTATTTTGTCAAAAAGTCAAAAACACAACAACTTATGCCTTATGAAGCTTTCTCCATATTTCTGAGACAAGCAATCAATATTGCTGCATTTCTGGCTGAGGTCAAAAATAGTTATTTATACTGGGAAATATATTGTGTTCAGATAAACACAGTAGATTTAAAATTTGCAGATGAGAGCTTTCAGGTAATTTCACTTGCAGTTACACGTACCATTTCAGTTTTGTCACTACCAATGTGCATGCTATTATATCTTTTAGCATTTAGCATGATGATTGGAACATATTTTTCGGCTATACATTTCATACATTGTTTATAGTTTAAGTTAAAACTCTTGCTAGACCTAGTCTCTAAAAAGCCAGTTCCAAAACTACCGTAGAACGGATTCGCATAAAATGTTGGCCAATTTGTTTATGTTTGCATGACTTTCTCTGCTATTTCCAAACAGTGTTGCTTGGTTTGGAAGAAACTCTGTCTACGGCGCTATTCAGTGATGCTCTCTACTTTTGATGTCACGCAGGCTAGAGCTCCACGTCTTACGCACTGTGAATATTGCTCTATAAATAACCAATAGAAGATAATTCAAGTTTAAACAAGAATTGTGTCCCTACCACAGCCAGGTTGAGAATATCCTCTGTCATAGCGAGGAGGTAGAGAATGGATGTTGCCACTCTCATCTGGAGAAGGACAAGCAGGATTAGAAGGGTTTGCTTTACTTTTGTTTTCTGCATTTTTGCTGGAGAGAAGGTCAGGATTAAAATCTGACACAACTGGTCCATCACATGAGTTCCGGTTGATATTACAGTTTCCATTTGAATTAACACTCTTGAACGAGTTCTCACCTTCTCCTTCATTGTCAAATTTATCTGTGGAGAAAAAGTATTTGCATTAAACGTTCAATACTTAACGTTTTGTAATGACACAGAATATAAACACCCACGTATTGCTTTAAAAAATAGGTCACAGATTGTGAATGAAATAGTTGTTTGCGGGTAGAACAATGATTGACTGCTAGAGCGGTTCCTAAACTAATTTTGCAAAAATTGAGATAAAAATACGAAAAACAATAGGAAAAAAAGTTTTTTTTACAAAGCTGAACGTTTTGCGACATGACTGCATATACAAACGCAAAAGATCTAATTTTATTGATTAGAACTGAATGTTGTTTCATAACAACAATTCAAACCTTTTAATCAAAGGATTTAGAAGCCGCCTTATAAATGGACCATTAATTTATACTTACCTGAAACATACTGATCATGTAACAATGAATGACGAATCACTGATGTCGGCAAAGCACCATGCAGTAAGATTATTATTTAGGAATATTTACAAGTCATATAAACGGACTTGCAGCACTACACTAACCAAAGGCACTGTTATCACAGAAGTGTATAGAACAATTAAGATTGGCTTTCAAAAGCAGAATATCTTTGGCATTTTATAGCGAATTTTTTTTTATCAAATTCAGATATCTTTGTATGTATATGGCGGACTTAATGCAAGAATATAACTTAAAACTGAACATCGGTATTTAACTTATTACCTCGGCTCTGTCAGTGAAGTACAAAAATATGAACCTCAACGTCATTTATGAGGTAAAAACAAATCTTATAAAGAATAGTCCAAAAACAATCATTAATTACCCTGTGATTTAAGTGCTCAAGGCATGATAACTAATATACTTTTAAAAATACCAAGAAATTAAATAACCAATAGTGTATCCGAACGAAAGATAATACCTTAAAACGTATTAATAGCTTCTTATTTCAATCTTGAAAGCAATAATGAAAATGAAAAGATCTTTAATGACAAAATTACTCTGGATAGAATGCCGATCGGCGAATTCTAAAACTGTTTAAGGACCATAATATGCAACATTTAAATGCTAATGAATTTCCAGAGAGTCCAAAAACCAAATAAAAATAGTTACTAAGAAGTTTAATTCAATGCTTATCAACTAAAGAAGATAATCCAAGTTTAAGGAAGAATTGAGAACTCACCATAGCTCCGATTAGAAAATTCTCTAAGGAGAGAAGCTGCGGGGACCTTGAGCATTTTGCGACTCCTATTTGGTGAAGGACACACAGGACACGAGGTGTTTGCTTCACTGTCGCTTTCTACACAGGTACCTAAGAGATATTCAAGTTTTTGATCTTTGCTGTTATACAAGGCAAGAAATATCTAGTCCTCACTGCCCCCTAATAATTGTAGCTCAAAAACTAAAATTTTGTCAATATTTTTTTTTTCATCTGAAAAAAATCAACTGCAGGCTGAGTCCCTCTTTCTGTTTTAATGCTACAAATCAAGTTGATAGCACGAGCTGTGTACAGAAATGTTCATGTGAGTGTACATACCGCATACAGTACAAAGCTAAATTCCTTTTAGGGGCGGGTGGACCATGGAGCCAACATGCAGTGTTAAGCAGTGAGAGTTTTTGCCTCCCCCTGGACGAAACAATAAACTATCGCATGTTTGCTCCCATTCCAAGTGTTCACACTCATTTACCTACCTCAGAAGAATGGAGTTGAGTGAGCTTAGCGGGAAACAAAGTATAAATGTAAGTAATCAAATCTCGGCAGAACCAAAATTAATTGACAACCTTGTGGTTGGAAAGCAAATTTCTTACAACTACAACAAACATGCCACCCATACAGCGGGCACACAGTATAAAACGTATGTGTGAATGAGGCACCTTAAAGATTTTGATCTGACTTCCTTTCTTTAAAACCTTTTGTGGCTACTAACTCCGTGTGGAAGCGAAGCCATTATGTTATTGTGTTGAGTGACCCAAAGTAAGTTTTTTTCTTTCCAAATGATTCAATATGGCTTCGATAGCAAGTCTATGAAAATTTTCGACGTTATCCACGTGCGTACTTCAACATTTAGTCATGGTTTACTTCGCAATGTTCTTTTTGTGAGTTTGAAGCAAATAACAGTTTATGTTTCAAAATTACTCAAAGAGAGTAGTTTGGTAAAATTCAAACTTAAAACACCAACAATTTCGAAATTACCTTCATTTTAGCATTGGTATCAAGTTCTTTGTTTCTCTGTCGTAATTCTGTTTGCAAACTTCAGAAGTGACATGAGAGAAAATGGTAAGTTTAGCTCATATCTCGAAACTGATTCACGCGACTGAATACAAACTCAAGAATAAAAAGAAAATGATTTTATCTTCATTAAGGAGCCGTTTTATAAGGTTTAAACCACCTTTAACTTGAATAATTTTGATTTTTTAATTGATTTCCCACATGTTCTCTGTATTGAAGCAAACAAAATGATGCGTCTTAATGGTTAGCCTCTAGAACTCGAATCTTCCTAGACGCGTAGCATGTCTGCAATTTTCTGATATCAAGATTTTTCCTGTTTGTCTTTCTTATCATGATCTTTTCAAAAAATCAAAAACATTATTCAATCAAAGTTTGATCCCTCTTGGGGATATTGCGTTTTTTTACTTCAAAAAAGATTTATAAGTCTAACTGTCGGGTATTTAGTCTATTTAAAACTTTTAAAAACAAAAATAGACCCTAACTCTTTCCAACGGTTCGGACCGAACCTACATCCACGGGCAGCTTCACTCGAGAAGTTTCAACGAAAGTAACTGAAGTAACGATAGACAGCTGTTTCGTCTTATGTTAGGACTGATCAGCACGGTATAGCTTTACAGCCACAAGCAAAGAACCACAACAATTCTATTTTATTTTTTGGAACAAAATAGAAGTAGTTTGTGATACTTTCAGTAAAAATTCCAAATAATGTGAATCGACAATTTTTTTTTGTTTTATCGTAAGTCCGTAAACTTGAAGATCTAAAATGACGTCTCGTTTCAACAATATGAGTTGCGCTCATGACACGCAAGACAAAACCCAGACATTCAGAGAGAGTTTTTTGTGAACTTTCATTAGTTTTTTTTCTTGTAAAAGTTGTGTTTCAAAACTTGAAGATATGTTTGGATAGTATAGATCGGTTTAATTTGTTTATTTGGCTGCCTTCAATCAATGAATGAGATCTACGCATCAACAAAAATACACTGTTGAATTTTAACGGAGTCAACTTTTTAAATTATGCTTATAATTTGGCAGTTAATTACGTTTCTTTGAAGACTATTTATCTGGCACAAAAGATACAGTACACCACAATTTGTTAAACTGTATTTAAAATGTAAAATTTAAGAGATAAATTTCAGATTTTGAAGGGAGTTGCAAGTTCTTAATTTATTAAATCTTTACCTGGACTTCTAGTTCTAGTTCTTCGCCAGATCTTCCTTAATTTCCTTCTTGTTCTAGGACAGGCGAAAACAATGGCCAGTAATACAATGACTGCACAAACAGAAACAGAAACTATCATTCCAACTGGAAGCTCCTGTTTGTTTGACTCTTTTGGTGCACACGAGTCTGCTAGCGAAGACTTTGCACACTGCCTGTTTACTGGTAAGTTTGCCTGAATGCACTCTGACATCCGCCTTTGGCTTTCATTGTCCTTGCAGCACCATGAGCACTCTTCACACTTTCCCCCAGTAATCTTAAAATGGATCAGAAACATATGAAACAGAAATAAATTAAGTTTCATACAAAAAAGGAAACTTAAAAATGAATGACAGCAGAAATGATTATTACAATTTTATATCAACGTATGTTGTTCAGTAGTATGAAAGAAAGAATAAACACTTGTCGGTAAAAATTGGTACATGCCCTGAGCAGGAATCGAACCCACGTCTCCCGTATTCTAGTCAGGAGCGCTAACCACTACACCATCAGGGACCACCACGCTGGCAACATAGCAGTTTAAAAATTAGTAAAGTTGGATAGCTTGAGGATTCCCGGGACCTAGTTTTCTGAAATGCAAGTGCGGTCTAATACTACTGAAGTATGTTTCGCCTTCGACATAAGGCTTAGATCTACTTAATAATACCAAATGTATTTATTCTTTCTTTCACACTACTGAACAACATACATTGATATATGTTTGTATATAGGCTTAAGCCGAGCAATTTGTTGTTTCACATATGCTTCACATTTAGAAGGTTGCAGTGGGGTGAACGGATGAACAACGATTTATTGGATTGTAAAAAGATGGCACTGGAATATGTGAAGTCGGACAACCAACCACGGTTGGAAAATGGGAGAAAGATGGGTTACATGCAAGTGATGCAAGCTCAGTGGATAGAGAAGGGATAAGGTAATTTGGCTTTGAATAAACAGAATCTAAGGAATCAGGCTGCTTGACTCGAGAAAACTCTCGCTAGTGTTTTGGATACGGTGCGTGCAGGAAATGGAAAAAGCGAGTCAGTGCAAAGGGGTCCGAGTTTATTAGAAGGTTTGAATCATGATCTTATCACAATTTGCATCTAAAAGGTCAGTCTGAAGAAATGATTAACACCTTCAACGCTTCCCAACGGGAGCTGTTGTAACAAAGATACGCGCATAAAACAAAAGCCAACTAAAAGCGACCTAAAGTCCATCAATAATGCGATGGAAAATTCATTCAAGTATATGTGGTATTCTGTACTCTGTCGTAACGGCATTTCTCGTGTTGAAAGGACAGAAAAAGGAGCCAAAGGCCAAAGCGAAAAAAAAAACTCGGGATAGAGAGAAATGGAAAAGATCTTATTTGAAGAGTGTTAGAGATGTGAGAAAAAAGATTTCTAAAGCAACATCCGAGCTGGAGAGGATAATTTAAGAAAACCAGAAGTTGACCAAAAAGGGGCAGAAAAATTACACTTTTTTGCAAAAAGTGTGGTTTGTTGTCAGCATCATCCCTTGTGAGCTATATCGAGAGGCAGAAGTCGGTGCTTCGAAAATCAAAGACTAGTTTTGGTAGAAGAAAAAGGCAAGAGGAGGCCAAAGAACTAAACCTCAAGTTTATAGAAGACCCTGGCCGTGTATATTACAAAGATTGTCGCGGAAGACCCAGATAATGCTTGACCAAATTACAAGAGGGATGTCCAGTGAAGACCAGGATTGAGTAAATAAGGGTGTGCTCAGTAACATTACTAAGTCTGAGGGTTTTTAGAGAGCATTATGGGAAGAGATTAAGTCTGGAGACAAGAACGCTGAGTGGCTTGAGGAAGTAGAAATTGCATTTAGTGAATGTGTTTTCTGTCCATTGGGCGAGGCCTTGGACCTAACGAATGCGAAAGATGTTAAGGTAATATTGAAAAAGAAGAATTGGAGTGCAACAGGTCCGGATACGGTAGTAAACTATTGGTGGAAACACGCATGCTCACAACATGAAGGCATGGTACTTCAATAAAGTGGTTGCAGATACTTCAGTGATGTACCCGGCATGGTTTACAGAGGGAGGGACCAGTTTGTCACCGAAACCAGGCAATTTTACACGTGCCTCAACACATTGTACAAATGGTAGCTCATCCACACCTGTTTACTCTATGTATTAACACTGTTGCAAGAAAGTTAAGCTCCTCTGAAGGGTATAGGCTTTCAAAACCTATTGCGTCCAAGGTCACCAATCTCCTCTACGTCGATGATCTTATTGTGTTCGCGGCGTCTGAATGAAAGATGAACAGGGTACTGAAGATTGTGAAAACAGCGATGGAAAACGTGAGACTTCAGAGGAACTCAAAAAAGTGCAATGTCTTGCATGAACGGCGCGGAGTAGTGTCTGGCACCTCTAATGGCTTCACTGATGGTCAGGCTACCATCCATTGTTTGAAAGAAGATACGCGGTATCGCTTCATTGGAACACCGGAGCACCTACTACAGGAGGAGAAACTACCTCTAGACATTGCAGCTCGTGTTTACCTACAGAGGTTATCAGTCATTTGGTCTAGCCCCCTCTCGGATAAGAACAAAGTCAAGGCTACCAACCAGCTTGCATTGCCAGCGTTTTCATATCTCATGTGGTCGCAGCAATGGTGTGTAATGGACCTTCGCAACATCGACAGGGAATCTTGTAAAATTATCTGCGAAAATGGTGGGAAGTACCCACTTGGGTCAACTGCACTCCTGTATCTCCCTAGACATGTGAAGGGAGGAGGGGGGGAGGCTGAATATAAGCAGATTAAAATCAAGTCAGCTGTTAAGTTATACGGAAATGAAGATCCTACCATGGGCCTAGTGCGCACTTTTGAAGAACAAGCTGCTGTTAAAGGGCACAGATCACTCGTGATAGAGGCAGGGAAATTTGATGAGGATGTTGGGTGTCTCTCTGAATCTCTCATACCCCTACCCGAAGTTGTATGATTTGGAAGGCAAGGAAGTGCCGAAGGAGAAGATCAAGAATAAGTTAAAGCAGAGATTTAGAAGTCAGTACACCGACAAAAACCCGAGGAGAGAGGAGGCAAGGAAAGCTTTTAACTTCCAGATGGGATGATGAAGACTTGAGTAGACAAGAATCTTTCGCATGGATGTCGACCTGACAACGTGCAATGACATATACGATCGCGGGTATGATGGAGTTATATGAGCAGATACCACCAACAAAGGTATATTCATGTCAAAAGATTGGACCTGAAGGTTGTGTGGGAAAGGGACATAGAGTATGGCACACGTGATCGCGGGATGTTCAGCGCTTGCCCAAATTAAATACCTTGAGAGGCATAATGCGGCTTTAAAGGTGTTGTACTTTGAACTTTTACGAGATCTTAAGATGGTTGACAAGGTCCATCCGTGGTACTCCACAATACAATCCAAATCACTGTATGAATCTCAAGATGTGTAAACGTTTTGGGATTTTCCCGTCTATGCAGAGCATAACAAGGTGACGGCAAACCGGATGGATGTAAGAATAGTTAACCATCAGGAGAAGACAGATGAGCTGCCCATGGGTCAAAATCGTGAAGAAAAAACACTCAAGTATGGACCGCTTCGAAGGGAGTTGAAAGCACAGTACAAGGGTTATAAGCCATTTTCACAATCATGCGCAATGTGTATTTTCCAGTTTTGGCGGGCCACAGGTCTTACAAATATCACGGTTACACTGAGCATGTAAGGTGTCTTTTCCATTATAAAGTATTTTCATAGTTATATACAATGTTTATTTCTCATTGTCTTGTCAGGGCCACAGTCTACCGGAGATTTTTAAGATCTGTAGCCCGCCAAAACAGAGGGAAACACACACTGCACATGATTGTGAAAATCACTTATAACCAATACAATGTGATCATCGATGTGTTGGCAGATTGGAGTGTGGACATGGAAAGATCCCTCAGAACGCTCCTAGGTTCTAGGTGTAGAGAATTCTTATAGCTACAGTAATGCAGGTTGCTGCCTAACTGACTTAAAGATGGACTGTAAATAGTTTATAGCGAAATTGATAGGAACCAGTTGCCAGTCTTTCTAGCAATTGCTAGCACGTCGTTTCCAAATTAGTTTTAGTTTTTTTTTCCGTACAGAAAATTAGTTTTTTTAGGCATATAAGAGCCGGTTTTAATTAATGTTATTAGGTTTTCATTATTAGTTGTACCTACAATCCTTGAAGGAACATAGGTTGCGTTATTACACCATATGTTCTTTAGTAAACATAGCATTTAAAAGTACAATACTGTGATATAATAATACTATAATTAACGCCAAATGCAAAGGAAGTGGTTGCCAGAGGCTAATATTGAATCGCTCAACGGTTCAGATCTTGGCGTTAAAGTCAAATTTGCTGAGGAAGGAAAAACGGAATTGGACGGGTCGTAGAGGTGGGAGGTATTCCTCCTATTGAATTTAAACACTTCATAAGAGATAATTATTCAATCAGGTAATCTATTTTAAATTTCAAAATTTTTTGAAATATCATTTCTAGTAGTGTCGTGTCTCAAATTACGATGTACGTGCTAGCCAATATCGATCCAAGTTTTTTACTTGTAGATTTAATTTAATTATTTAAATGTTAACAAGATATCTGATCGAGATCCATTCCAGTACGAGATCATCCCGGTTCCACACAAATCACTGCATTTGTTTACATTACCTTAACATTTTTCATAACAGAATGACTCATTCCGAAATAAACTCATCCCGATTCTTTTATTGGATCAAAATTTTCACTCCGGAATGAAATTCAACTGCAAATTCGTTCGAGTATGGAAAAAACCGGTACAAAAAAGGATTCAAAATCAGACTTCCGATAAACTGGAACGAGAAGAACGTGTGCACTAAATCTAAAAGTTCGTTATTACTTTTTCATTCTGGTACGAGTTTGTTTTGAATTTTTTCATGTACACACATTACTGAATGTATTTTCATCCCGCAATGAATCACAATCCAGCATCATGTAAACACTGCCTTATAATGAAGTGTGTTTTAAATATATCACTGTTTATTGCTTTTTTAAAAAACTTAAACTAATTACTGACAATAGCCCAAATTGTTTCATTATTTAGAATTTTTGTACTTATTTAAGTAACTGCATGATAATTTAATTATCATGGATATTACTTAATATGCCTTCTTATTCACTTAAAAGAAAATGGCCTTCAAGTCAGGTCAAAACGTTATATTTTTATTGTGTACTAATAATACATCTTCATAACTACAGTAAATTAGTGTCAAAAAGTTGTTGATTAGTAAGTTATAACTTATTTTAATTTGTTGTATACAAAAAGGTTAAATTAAATTGAATTATATACTTTTATAGTACAAATTGTGCATAGATAGAGAAGCATTTGAAAAGATAAATAAATAATAAATGAAATGAAAAAAATGAAAAGAATTGTTTTACTCTACCTCCTCATAGTAACCATTATGCAGGGCTTCTGACATTTCACGATTACGCGATTTCGTGAAATTTACCTAAAATCGCGTAATATCGTGTATTTTGCT
>JAOBRB020150206.1:0-2500 GCA_027575285.2 Zoanthus pulchellus
CTGCTACGTCACAGGTACCAGTCCCCTGCGCTCGGTCAAAATTTGAATTCCTAACTTTTTTTGATTAAAAACTATACTTAGGTTAGGAATTTTTCATCGGTCATTCAAATTTCGAGATCATAGATGACAATAGTTTTCATTTCAAGATAAATAAAAAAAGCGATATAGGGACTTTAAGTAGACTGATCAGTTTGCATATGTCATCCATTGCTAATGTAAATCTAAAATTGTTTTGGTACTGGCATGAACTAGTTATAAATGAATTTCAGTTTTTCTGATAAAAATACCTGTTCTAGCTGCTGCACATCAGTCATTATTGCCTGAGGTATTGGATCTACACCATATGTTTTCAGGTGCTATCTGTTTACCAAAGAGAGAAGCTGAATGGAAGTTATATGTGAACGGTGTTCAGGTCTAATGTTTCCCAATGTATAATAGAGGGCAGCTGTATGCATAAATGAAATATTATACATGTCAGACTTGAGTAATTTAAATTTGTTATATTCATTTAAATATATAATATATATTTTGTACACAAGGGGAAATGGTGTGCAGGCAAGAAGCGTTACTTTTTTCTTTATTAAGACCCTATATATACATATATATACTATACACTGTACTGTGCATATTATGTAAAGAATTGATGAAATTGGCACTACTACTTGCCATTTCCCAGTCATTTATTTTTGGGCCAGTGAATTTGACTATAAACTTAAGAAGACATTATACATACATGTACATTCAGTAGCTAACCTCAAAAAGAACTGATTCATCATTTAGAAGCTGTTGGAGACTCTTAAGGATAGGAATGTAGTATGCGTTGTCTTTTCTGGGGTTCCTGAAATAATATGGCAGCATATATAGTGATTCTGGGCAAAGGAAAATTAAATTTATTAAATTATACTTTTCTAAATGATTCTTACAACATGAAACCTGTTGTCCACTAAGCTGGGTTCCACTGTAATGGTACATAAAAATATAAATATAAGGTATTAGAGTGATTAAACACAATCTATACAATAGTAACTAATAGTTAGTTTGTAATAGTGTATGATATACAAAGAAAAACAAAAAACAGTACTACTTATTATTTCATGGATTAATTTCAAGCACTTTATTAGTTTGGATTTTAAATATCCTTCAAAGAAAAATCCCACGAATACAATCTGAAAAATATGTAACTGAATCAATGTTCGTAATTCTTGGCTTGAGGTTAAAAATAATCAGCATAAAGTTTCTGAAAAAGTAAGCCCCACTCCCCCCTCTCTCACTCCAAAAAAACAATAAACCACACACGCAAACACTATTTTAAAAACTGTTTAACACTTGTTATTGTGACTTACAACAAGGTTGAAATGGTCCTTGTAAAACTGATACAGTGAGGGTTTTGTCTCAATTCCGCGGAATGGATTTGCTATGAGGTTGCCGTTATCAAAGAGATTTTAAAGACCAGGTACATCGGCGAAGTTTATTCCTGCTTTCACAAGGCCTGTCGTGTAGACCATTCTTTAATAGATCGATACTATTTTGAATAATATGGGTAGCATTCTCCGCAAAGGAATCGACTACAGCTTGGGGTACGCGTCCTTTCTCCTTGAATTTAAACAAACATAGAGAGCTAATTAAGCGTACAATGTTTTTCTCTCTTTCTAAGTCAAAAGGATCGCCGTCATTCCCATTTACAATGTCCTCCGTATTGTTGTCAACGATATCTTCAGTAGGGCACTCGTCCTGGCGTTGCTCAGCAGCAGCAGTAACACTTTCGTGTTTACGAATAAGATGGTTTCTGAACGACAAGAACTTCTTGTATGCTTTAGCACAGCCGTCAATACCACACACTACATGGAAAACTGGATCATTACTGTGAACACGACCGATATGAACAACTAAGTACTTGATAGTAACCGCTACAAATTCGAGACAAATACTGCAGCGGTAATGATCTATTCTATATCCGTGGTGAGCTTCTCGCTTCTTTTATTTTGCATTCACGTGCCAAATCAAAACTCATCTTTCCCCATCCCCTGAAAGGTAGGATGTGTTGAATACATACCTTAACTTTGTGTATCATGTAACGCAAGGAATCAAGAAGGTACACAGTTCAAGCAGAGTAACTGGACAATTCACGATAAAACACGTACATCGTTGCCAAACAAGTAATGCCCGACCTTTTTTGCTAGACTTTTTTCAGCAGGTCGAATTTCCCTGGGGGTATGCCTAAGTGTGGTCCGAAAATCAACCTAAGACTGAAACTGAGGCTCTACCTAATAAACCGCTCTTTTTGAATCAAGACATGATTAAGGTGAGCAGTGTCTTTAAATTTTTCTTCTAGTTTTGGCTATTTTGTAAGGTATTGTCTTCCCCAAGAAGGCCTGTAAGAACAACAAGGTTACGAGAGTCGCTGTTCCCTACTTTGTTCTTGACCTCTTCATATATATTGAAGGTTAAGTGGACTTTTCAGTTTTGTTGTCTCACAAAAGTAGCACTCAACGTGCATGGT
>JAOBRB020150206.1:7500-13019 GCA_027575285.2 Zoanthus pulchellus
CGTAAACTTTTTTTTCCGCAAGTGGAAAGTTGCGCGCGTCTAGATAACGGCTACAACACGTTCTAAAACTCTCACGTAAGCAAGTTGCAGGGAAGTTGTACGCAAAAATTTCATCGTCCAGATCGATCTTTAAAGTGGTAAAAATCTTTCTTGTGATTTTTACATCCTCTTTCCACCCTATTCACAACATAGGTTCTAGTAGTGACAGTCTCGCTTCAATCTCAACTGTTTCACTTAAGGTTGTTTGTCTAATCAATGTAGATGTTATTGTGGCACAGATGTATGGCAGAGAATGTTTTTTATTGAAGCTCCACAACTGCTGTGTATCCAGATGTCTTGCTTTGGGAATGATGGGCAGAAGAAAAAGGAATTCATTGAGTATCAGGAGAAAGTGGTATTTCCCCAATACAATAATAGAAAGGGTAAGGTTGAAAAAATAACTAATTATAATTATCAGTTATCTGCGGTTGTAGTTCATTCTGGTGGTTCAATCTCATCGGGCCATTATGTAAGCTACTGCAAGAGAGGTGGTTGTTGGTATTTTCTTGATGATCTTCGCTGGAGGAGGTCAACTGTTCTTGAAGCAACAAGTCATTCAGCATACTTGTTTTTCTATGAAGTGTGTAGTGACCACGAGGTACAGGGTATTGGTACTAAAGCAGAGTTTTCACAAACAAGTCATTCTAACTCAAATGAAGTCTATGCAAACAAGGATGTGGTTGACCCCAAGTTTTCCATCTCCCCTGGTTATTACTCGCCACCCGTTGAAAAGCCAGGGATCTACAAGACAGATCACAATGGGACAGTAAATTCTGATGTCTACAGCAACGTTAGTTCTGTCCAAGTGTCAAATTTCCTTAAACGCAAGTTTAATAATTTGTATAGTGGGATCCTGGAGGCAGATTTGATTCTTTTCCCTATCTTACATGGTTGACATTGGTGTCTTGTGCCAATTTCTGTGGAGAAGATAATGATGGTATATCTGGATTCATTATAGAGTGGCTGCACCAAGTGTATTTCGGCGATTCACCACTTTCCTCAATTGCATTGGTGCTGAGAAAGGCCTATTTCTAAATTTGACGAGTGGCGGTACTTTGCCATCCCTTCATCCTATATCTCCCAGCAAAGTAAAGATTGTGACTGTGGAGTTTTTGTTTCAAAATGGAAACAACTTAATGCCGTGTGTAGGCCACTTGATTTCACTCAGAATGAAATAGACCACTTTCGTTATTCCCTTATCTTGGACATTGCAAACGTTTCCCTATCTGATTTATCCTTGAAGGAGATTAAGGCTTCTACAGGCAAATTTGTCAATGGTTGCGGCGCTAAAGAACACAGACAGTCAGGCACAGCAAACCAGCAAGTGCTAAAATGCAAAAAGCGTCCTTTTACTACACCTGGAGGTAAAACTCAAGTTAAACAGACAAACTCTGGTTCTGATTCAGATTTTGAAAGCCAAACAAAGTTCAAAAAGTCAGCAAATGGCAAAGGACTTTCTAAGAAATCCTTGGGTAGGAGGACGAATAAGTTGCCAGAGGAAAGTGTATTGTCCCTGTCTAAATTGGATCACACCTATGCCAAAGAAGCTGTTAAAGGTGACAGAAGCATGAAAGATAAACAGATGCCTGAACCTCTTAGAAAAATTTTGCCAGATGGGTACACATACATTTATAAATCCTATCAAGATCTACTGGCACTGACCTTTACTGGAGCACCAAATGTCAACTTCAGGGCTACCTTCTGTATAGGAAATGTGGCATCTAAGGAGGATGTGCAATCATTGCTCGATGCATTTGCTTTATCATGCAACATAAAATTCAACCAGCAGGGTGGACCCATAAGAAAGGGCAAAAGACTTATTCATGCAGGTTATTACAACTGCCAATGCAAGCGCAAAACATTGACAAGAAAACAAGAATCGGCAAAGCACCTCGTTGAGGAAAAAAGGTTTGAGAGGACGGGAACTCACGAATCTAATGTCAAAGAGCTTAGAGACAATGTGCACCTTTTGTCAAAAGCACTGGATAAAAAACAGACTGTCCAAGTGTAATGAAGATAAACGTTTTTACTAAGAGGGCTCCCAGTGAAGTCTGCAAGGTAGAGCTTTCATGGGACCACAATCACAGCTTGGAATGTTTTCATCTATCACATTTTGTCAGATCCTTCCAGCAACTTCAGACAAATTTTATTCTTATTTTTTCCAGGGAATGTCAGCAGTAGAGGCATTTCATTATCACGAGACTGAATTGATCAAAGAACCTGGAACGCAAGTCCTCTTGGGTGACAGAAAATACTGTCCTTCACTTACAGATGTAAACAGAATGTATGATAAAATGGAGGGTTGTTACAAAAGGGCCACCAAACGGCGAAGAAACGTTTTTTAAACTGGTAGAAATTGTTATTGAGGATAACAATGAAAATGCTACAAAAAGTAGAAGATGTTTTATTCAAAGGTATAAGAAAGAAGGCAAACAGGAACAGCCACTATATCTAATGATTTGTACACCACTCATGTTTCGTGAGCACAGACTTCGAAAGGCTGGAGAAATGCCGTTTGTGGATGCCTCTGGAAGTTTGGACAGGCACAACAATCCTGTGTACTTCATGTGTACTCATCACCCCAGTGGGGCTCTCCCTCTTGCAGTCTGGATAACTTTTAGTCAGACCCAGACGACTATTGAGGCACCTTTGGATGCCCTGTCTGAAGTGTTACCTAAAAATGTCTTTGAAGGAAAGGGAGTCAACAATGGTCCCAGTAACATTCTTATTAATGATAATGTGGGACAAAGGCAATACTTTTATGTGTGTTTTTCATTTTTACAGGCTACATGGCGATGGCTTTTGGATGCCAAGCATGACATTAAAAAAGATGACATGCAATGCTTAGTTGCGATTATGCAGACGTTAGTTTTTTGTTCAACTGTTAAAGAATTTGAGGACACCATCGCTAAACTTGACACTACGGAAATCTTAAAAGCAAATTTAAATTTCAGGAAGTACATTAACAAGGCTCTTGAAAGACGTAATGAGTGGGCTCTCAGTTATCGCATTGGTTTAATCACAAGAGGCAACAACATGGATAATTTCACTGAGTTTATGATTTTTGTATTCAAATGTATAATTTTAAGATGAATGAGGTCATACAACTTGATTGAGTTGTTTCAGTTCATTACAGTGGATTTCGAGAATTTTTTTCAAAAGGAAACTATTTGCCATTGCCTCACAAAAACTGCGGAATGTGCATCTTGCTCCACGGAACTATGGTAAGCTAGGAAGCACTGATAACCTTAAAAGCATCACTCGAAGTGAGCAGAATCCCTATGAATTTAAACTTCCTAGTAAGGGTGGCAATGGAATCATTTACACTGTAGATTCAAGCCTTGAAATTTGCAGCTGTAAACAAGAGGCCAATGGGAATGCATGCTCTCACCAAGCTGCGGTTGCAATGCATTATGTTGTGGATAGTCCAAATCTAATCCCAAACACTCGAAGGCGCGGCTGCAACTGGCAACTCTTGCTTTTGGGAACAACCCAAAATTGACTGAGGCTCATTTTGGAAGTATTCATCAGGCAGAAATTGAAAAGAATGGATCAAACAAAAACCACGTAGCACAGGAAGTGAACACAGTAGAATTACTCCCATTAGTCAAGACAATTGAAGAACAACAAGCCAATGCAGGTGAACTAAGTCAAACTACACAATCAGATAACTTAGGATATTGAATACAAAATAAGGACAGGTGATGCTGGATTTAGGGCATGCTACATGAAATACGTTAATGTATATAAGCGAATTGTTTCAAAATACAGGGGACAAGCACCATTAGCTTCTTTGGCTACTGCGTATCCCTAGTTTGGAAAGATGTTTGATGGGCAAAACATTCCAGTTCTTCACTATGGTACAAGGATAAAAGTCCAGCCCAGTCTCTTTCAAGAAGATAATCTGAAATCAAATCAACACCAGCCCAAAAACTAGGTCCTAAGCCAAATTTCTCCAAAAGCACCTTACCTTCAGCAGGGAAGATGAGAGTAAGAACGATTTTGAACAATCGCAAACGGCCACGAAATTGAATTTTTAATGTGAAACGAAATGTGGCAAATGCAGATCACACAAGATAATGAACTCTGATATAAAATTGCAAAGATCAAGATACAAACATAAAATTTTGGTACTAACATATACATCTATAAACCTCCAGCCTGCCCTCACATAAAAAATATACTTAAACAATTACAATATTTGAAGAGAAGACATTTATACTTAAAAAGCAGTTACATTGATGTAAATACGGACAACCAATCCTTTTTTTATGCTCTCCACTGTATGTAAAAATTTATTTTCCCAACACCAGAACTACAACAGCAATAGCTAAATTCATTTCCTGATAATTGTTACACCCTCTGCCTGCCTTTGAACAAACAAATAATTATATTTAAAGAACTACAATATCTGAAATAGGAACCATTTGCCATCCTGCCCTCCAATGATGGAATATACATGAAGAATTTCAGTATTTGAAGAGAAGCTATGTTGATGCCTGCCCCACCACAATGGAATATACCAAAAAAACTATAATATCTGAAGGAAGGCATGACCTTCTCCCCTGCTGTCCAAGCCAAGATGGAATATACCTAAAGAATTACAATATCTGAAGACAATTAAGCTTACCAGCTCCTGTCCGCTTTGCAATAAAGGAATATACTGAAACAATTACAATATCTGATGTTAAACTGACAATCATTTTTTCTTAGCACATCACCACACCCACTATATTAAGAATATATTTGAAAGAGATAAAAAGAGATGTAGCGCTGGATGAAAAGAAAACTAATTGCTATTTGTTCTGAAAGGGCAATGGAGTGAAGCACTTTATAAAACACTTTCCTTGTAAAGCCAACGCAAACCTTCAACTTCATGAAGCAAATCCATCTTGCTTCCTTTCAAACAGCGTGGTTAAGCATATATCTCAATAACTACTAGGGGTAGCTTGTCTGTTCCGTCTTGATAACGAGGATTTCTTTCACGATGCGATACTTTTCTTCCAAAGTTAATACTCTTCGACTTCTTTGCTAGCCCGACATCTTAGTATTAGACTTCTTTGAAGAAAATCATCGTTGGATATGTGGCATTGACTCCATCCCGGACATTTCTTTTATTCCTGAATCACGGGAGGAGGATTTCTGTTCTAGTTACTGGCAAACGTAGAAACAAAGGCATTGGCCTTAAAATTGCTGCAAGATACACTTTCAAACACAAGAAGGCTTCCAAGTTATTAAAATTAAGGGAACTATTAAAAGGTAAGGATCTAAAGCGGTTTAAAAAGACATTAATCAACATTCATGGCTGCTGGAGAGTAACCAAGAACAATGATTGCTGACAGAACCATTGATGTTTATTAATTAAAGTTTGCTTTGTTATAAAAACAGCATTGCCTGCTGTAACCGCCGATCATTCAACTATTTAATACAACCCTGGTTTTACACTCGCTTGGCTCTCTGGCGTGGTGCCATAACATTTC